>VXBO01014067.1:202169-322034 GCA_013400135.1 Rhinoptilus africanus | reverse complement strand
ATTCCTGCCCGCCGGGAAAGGTCAGGCAGCAGGAGCAAGCAAGGCACAGAGGTCTTGGAAAAGGCACTCCAATCTGTCTCCGGCTGCATCCCTGTGAGTTTGTGCCCGAGGAGCGACTTTGCCAACTGCACCAAGCCCAGGGGAAGGGGCTGCCTCCTTCCTACCGTGGGGCAACCCTGGCAGAGGCCCACGAGCCCACCTCCAGGCACGCAGTGGGGGCGCCCAGCCTCCCCCCGCTTCTCCAGGCTGCAGAGAGCGGCACGCTGCGGCTGAGCCCAGCGCCGGGCAGCTCCTGCCACAGCCAGGCACCACCTTTCCCTGGGATTCCGATTCCTCTGGTGCCCAGGGTCAGTCCCAGCGGGGCCAAACCAGGCTCCTACTGGGAGGACCAGCCTCCGCTGAGCCGGCCGGACTGGCAGCAGCGCCCTGCCAGCTCCAGCTGGGCTTTACAGCTCCGAAAAGCAATGTGAGCCGGGCTGGTGCCCGCAAACAGGCGGGCACATGTGGAAGCACCCTGGCAGCCCCGCAGACGCCCGTCCCCAGGCACAGGGGGTGGCAGCCCCCCACGTGAAGCAGCGCCGGCTGCAAGCCCCGCCGCAGGCTCCTGGGCCGCGGCTCACCGCGGCAGCGCCAGAAGCCGTCTCTCTCCCTGCCCGGAGAGGAACCGGCCTCTTGATCCAGAAGGCACAGAGCAGATGCCCCTGCACGACAACCCGCACCCGCAGCGCTGGCCTCCACCCGTCCTTCTCCGAGCTTTGCAGCCCCAAAACACCGGCTCCTCCGCTTGCAGCCGCTGCAGCTGCATGGGGCGTGTAAAACTCACCAGCCCGAGCCCAAACATCGGTCACCACACGGCTCTGCACCCCCGGCTGGAAAGCGGCACAGGGGCTCTCCTCTCCCCACCGCCCGCTCTGCCAGAGCCGCAGGGTCGTCACTGCCGCCTTTCCAGTGCCACCGAACGCAAAGGGGCAGGGAAAAGAGGAGAGAAACAATGTGGTGTTAAAAATCAGGGCAGCATTCGGAGAATCCCGCAGAACCACGGGTCAGGCTGCCTGTGCCTGCCGGGGCGCATCGGACGGGCTTCCAAGTAACACGGCACAACGCCCTGGCCCTTATTTTTAACTTGACAGGGAAAGCGCTGCCTAGGGTGAGCTATACATACAAAGATAATTTTAATTAATTTATTTATTTCTTTACACATAACTGAAAGTGATGTTACAGTACATAAGTTATTTACAACTGTGCAGTAATGTGTTGCAAAATAAATTATCTAGAAGGCAGCAAAAGTACATTGTTAATGTATATAAAAACTGTACAGCATTTATGGGATACAATTTTTCTTTATATGAGTATTGGCTCTGTAGTGTTTTCAAGTTATGTTCTCAGAAAGAGAAACGAAATGCCCAAGATTAAAGGAAAAAAAATATATAAACCACATGGATTTTACTCCATTAAAAACACAGTTGGCAAAGTCCTTTCTCTGCGTCACCATTTTCCCGCCCGCCGCTGGCCGTGCCGCCCCGGCGCGCGGTGCGCAGGCGGCTCCTCTGCTCTTCCGAAACGGCGGCGAGCGGCTGCTGCGGGACACACCGCGGGCGCACCCCGGCGCCGTCCACACCTTCAGAGCCGCGTCTGCCCAACTTGGGACGCTGTCTTTTTGTTTCTAATTGTTTTTTTTTTTCTTTTTTTTTTGTAGACATACCCAGGATGGAACGAGAAACTCAAACAATCCCCCCCCTCCCCCCATGGTTTCCTACTGCAGCTTCTCCGCGAGGAGATCCGCGACCGGTGGAAAACAAGAGAGCTGGAAATCACGGTGTTCACAAGTACATGAATCACGTGGTTGCTGGCCCCGCTCAGCAGCTTCTGCAACACACAAATGGTGTCCTTGGCCTCCTCCCTCCACGCCGCTGCCAGTCTCTTGGCCGGTGAGTGCTCGCTGCCCGCACAGACCGGCTGCCTCCCTGCCGCAGCAGCCGGTTGGAAAGGAGATGCGCCCCGTCCCGCTGCCCGGCGGAGCTGCCGTCAGTCCGGAAGCGAGGGACGCGTTGTGAAGAAAGTGCAATTATTTTTCTTATTGTTTTGTTTTCTGCCGATAGCTGCTTCCTCCTCCTCTGACCAGGGATTCATCAGCAAGCGGTAAGGGTGAATGTGAGCTCGACCGCCCGACCTCGGAGGGCTCCCGTCCTTGCCAGTTTTCAGTGATGTCTCCTGGTTTTGAACTGTCATGCCGGCAAGAGCACAAAGTCATCGTTCACGTCGACCATTGGCACATAGAACGAGGGCACCTCGTTCACGCAGAGGGATTTGTGCCCCGCGGGGTCCAGCTCCTGCACCTTCAGCTGCCACTCCATCCTCTGCACCGCGTTCAAGGCAGCAGCTTCGTGTTGCTGTCGCATGAGCAGGCACGTCTGGATCAGGGAAATAAAAAACCGAGCAGAGATGAGCAATGGGGCAGGAGAGGGCAGGAAAGGTCCTGCTGCTCATCCCACCCGGCAAAGGCAGGGGACCTGCAGCCATCTCTGCGGTGGGCAGAGCAGCAAACGGAGCAAGGGATGCCACACGCATCCTTGCAGGAAGGAAACCTGGACTTGGGACATCTGCTGAGCCCAGTTCCAGCAGGAGCAGCAAACCCAAAAGGGCCTTGTGGGGTGGCTTTTAAAGGCTCCTAAGCACTCAAGAGGACCAGTCCCGTTCGTGACAGCCTTGACAGACAGTCCCCATTGGCCCCAATGGTGGCCCTCGGCTGCCTGAGAGCATGGTCCCGCTCCCTTTGTGGGAGCTGCCAACTCCCTGCGCGTCACCAGCTGAAAGCACAATCGTCCCCGCTCCCTCCCAGGCCAGAGTTTGTCACCCAGAGCTCCGCAGAGCGCTCTGCAAATCACTGCGTGGGCTCCTGCCACCTTGAAGTTTGCCATAGGTTCTGAGCTCGCTGCAGCAAGTGCTGCTGGCAACGAGCAGGCCCCGGGGGTTTAACTGACTGAGAAAGCTCCAGCCCAGATGGCATGAAGCAGAGGAAGAGTCAGAACTCCAACCAGAACACGTCTCCCTTCTCCCCTTTTGGAACCAGAAAAGGCAACTGCGCTCCCGTAGTTCCTGCAGAGGCTCCCACCTCGCCGCCGTGCCACGCACAGAAGCGTCCCCCATCGCCTAACACTGCCCAGACCACCCTGGGACACCAGCTCCTGGCAGATTTTTGGACAAAGGTGGCTTCCAGGCTACAGCAGCAGCTGGGACCCCTCTCGGGGAGACGCTGCCGGCAGGAGGCAGAGCAGCAGGACCTGCAGCACCGGGGCTCCTGCGCCTCTCACCTTCATTCGGTCGTACTTGTCATCCACGTCTTGCAACCAGGAAATGAACTGTCGCGCGTTGAAACGGTCTCTGACCGATTTGTTTTCATCTCCCTAAGCAAGAGACAGCAAAAGGGAATTACACGGTAGATTATTTTTATGGTTTTTTTACAGTGTCAGGTCTGACAGGCCACATTCAAACCCCTCTACGAGCACACACTCATCAGAAACAAGAAAGGTGCCTGCCAGGAGGGAGAACAGAGGATGCTGCCCCCAGCTGCTCTTGCAGCCCTTTGCCAGGGGCTTCAGCCTCAGAGACGCACAGGCGCACGCGTGCAGCACTCCCCATTTTTGCTTTCTTTGCAGAGAATCTGCCCGTGACAGCCCGTCACAGCACCCGCACCTCTGTCTCCTTCAACTCATGCCCAAGATCAAAACGCCTTCGCTGTAGAAGCACAGACGCTTGGCTGGGAAATGCCGAGGCATAAATCAAGGCTCCTGGATCAATACGCCAGGTCAGTAATAAATTCCAGGATCCCATCCCTGCACAGGATCCCTCCTGCAATGCAGCAGCGTGCTCCCCCGAGCAGCCAGGCTGGCGGCAGCTGCGGGACACAGGCTGCAGAGGGTGCTGGTGGGATGGCTCGGGACCACCGCAGACACACAGCCACTGGCTGCAGACAGCGGACACGATTCCCCCTTCTCTGGCACACAAGGATGTGAAATGGAAGGAAGAAATGACCATATTTTTGTGGGCTGTGTGACAGAGCCTGACTCTTTCAAAGCCACTATTCAGACACCAATCAATTTAATGGCTCTCTCCCCTTCCTTCGACAGGAAAAGACATCCCAGAGTGTAGTAAAATAAACCTTTCAAGTGTGCAGATGATCCTGATCAAGAAGAAAGGCAGAGGGTTCTGACTCACTGACAAACGTGAGTCATCTCTGCTCCTAACTAGACACGGTGCTCCCTGTACCCCCATGTTCCCGGATGTATTTCCTTCCCCTGCAGACATGTAGGGTATCCAACAACAGGCGACCAACTCCAGAAACTGAGTCAAATTTAGGCAATTTGGGCACGTGCCGGGGAGAGCTCTTGCGGGATGTCCTGCATCTGTGTGCCACGGTGGGCGACAAGTACCTGAGCAGGGAGAGCATTAGCAGCTCCTGCCTACATCCCTCCCTCCGTCCAGAAAAACACCGTCTCCCTCAGGGTCCTGCACAGCACCTCTGAGAAACTCCACCACCAAGACGGGCACTGACCTGATTTTCTAGAGGCATGTTATAGACCTCGGAGTCCAGCAGCATGGTGCAGGCACTGAAGGGCACAGCCTGGTTGGCAATAGTCCTTGCTGCCCGACAATGAACTCTCAAAATCTCCTGCTCACAGGAGACAATGAGCTTCTCCTGAGGAAGAGCAAACAAAGCAGTGAGCGTGGCAGCCTCAGTTTCCCCAGCAGAGGAAGTTCAGGGCCTCTTCCCCAGCAGGAGTTTCCCCGGAGCGCTCCCTTACCCGCTCTATGCTGTGCTGGAGCCGCAGCTTCCCCCGGACGGCTTCCTGCTGCTTGAAGAGCTCCTTCAGAGGCTCCGCGAGCGATGGCGGCGGGGCGATCTGCGGGCACACGACAGCAGAGGTTTAGAGCCAGCAATGCCGCTGGGTGCGCAGCCCGTGGGGGTGCCTGCTCCCCAGCCACGCGGCCGAAATGCACGTTGGCCAAGGGCTCGGAGAGGGAGTTGGTGCCACCCTGTGGGGCGCTCTATGGAGCTCACCAGAGGAGAAGGTCTGCCTGTCCCCTCAGCAGGCAGGCGGCAAAGGACAATGTCCTGCCAGTGCTCAGACCACAGCGAAGGGTGAGACAACAGGGCAAGAGGTGTCCATTGCCGAGAGACGAGCTCAGGCTGCAGAGCCAGAGCCTCAACCACCTCGTGTGCTGCAAGGGCCGTTTGTAAAGGGGCCCGAGCGTGTATGACGAAGGGGATGATACTGTTGGAGAAATACTGCCGGGAGCAGCCCCGCCTGCGCACCAGGAAGGGTGCCCGTGCTCTGATCTGCCCTGATGTGACCTGCGAGGCGCTCCTCCAGCACAGCCCCAGGTGCAGAAGAGAGGAGCAGATGGCTCTGGGTTAGTCTAGGAAGGAAGAAGCTGATGGAACACGGGCTACAGGCACCACCGTGCCGGGGCAGGCTGAGCACACGCTAACTCCTGCAAAGAGTAACTCATGCATGGACTACACTCCAACAGAAATACCCGCAGACCCGGGTATTTCGCCTCGCCTGCAGCAGGGAATGAAGCCTGACGTGGCTGGTGATATCGACCCTCCAGGCTGGATCCCGGATTTACTGCCTGCAGCATTAATTTTATTGATGCATTTGTATTAGCAAGTCCACTCATGCAGCACAGCAGTGAAATGCAGGTCCCACTGCCAAGGCAAGTCAAATATTGGTGCTTGGGAAAATGACGGCAGGAGTTAAGAGCCACCTTTTTCCTAAAGTCTTCTACATTCACTATCCAATTACTATTACTGCTTGTAAAAGCTGTTTTGCCTTCCGGCCTCAAATCCAGTGGATTCATATAAACTTGCTCTAAAGCGTGAACAAATCTCAGGTTCCCAAGCACAGCCTAAGGTCTTCTCTGCAAAAATCCAGCACCTCAGAGGATGCGTTTATCACGCAGCCACATCCACTTACCGAGGCTTAGATTTGCCACAGAATCATAGACTTGCATGTTCCAAAAGTAGGCTAAAGCCACGGCCAGGGGTGCCATCAGCACTGCTAAGGGCACTCACGATGCACAGGGCACAACCTGGCTGTGCTTGTAGCAGCAAGGGAGGGGACAGTCCCTGACGCTGCCGTTTAAAGAGCGAAGGTGACTCACCACTGGAATATGGAGCTTGCTGAGAGGTTTGCCATCCAACAGGTAGGAGCCCGTATACGTGACATATTCAGCATAGCACTGGGGAGCCTGGGGAGTAATATAGCAGAGGATTTTCCGCTTCTCTTCAATCTTTTTCCTGATCTGGAGGTACTCAAAGTAGGGGTTGGACCTGTCACTATGATAAGGTTCGATGTCGTCCAGTTTTATAGCATCTACGATAGCTGCCAGTGTTTGCTGTATCATCTCCCTCGTCTGCTGGGTGGACGTGTTGATTTGCTGCTGCAGCTGCTGGTTGGAGCGCTGGAACCGGCGCTTGCGAGGGTGCTGAGCCTGGGAATCGTCCTCCTCTGTAATGCGGCCTTTGGCACGTGTGGCGGGCGCAGACACAGGAGGAAATTCCTTCTCAGAAGAGGCGGCATTCTGCTTGTTTTGGTTGGCGAGCATCTGAGCCCGGTTCCTGGTAATCCGCTGAGGAATCTCTTCTATTTTGGGCGGTTTGGGAGCTTCTGCTACTGGTTTTTGCACTGGTTCAACGATTTCTGCTTGAGCGTTGCCTGGAGGTGCATCTGCCTGGGAGGAAGGGACTTGGCTCCCACCACGTGCCGCAGCACCCTCCTGTGAAACGCTGCTCTCGGCGGTGGCCACGGGTGGGGGACAGGTCTGGGAGCTGCCCTCTGCCACCCCACCAGAAGACGACAGGTCTTCATGCAGAGCCTCCACCTCTTTGCTCTCCGCCTGAGCAGATTCAGACGGGGTCTGTTGGAAAATCTGTGCTTCCGAGTCTTCCGCTCCTTTTTCCTCAGCTACGTTCAGCGCTTCTGAGGTGGCTTCTTGTGCAGCCACTTCTGGTTTCTGCTCTTCTGCTTGTGGCTCCGTCTCCACGGGCAGGACAGCAGCTGCCTGGCTGGCTGGCGGCTCCTCCGGCTCACCAGACGCTATTACGGACGCGTTTGCTTTAATGGTCCCAGTGCTTGTTTCTGAAGCTGCTGCTGGGCTTTCTTCTACTGCTTCTGCCTCCGTCATCTCTGTCTCGGAAACATCCTTAGGTTGGAGCGGCAGCTCTGGTAGCGAGAAGGGCCCGAGGTCCAAGTCATCTTCTGTATTGGTGAAGGGATCAGGCCACGTTACCGCCTCCTCTGTACTGGCAGGCGCAGCATTATTGTTTTCTAAATAGTTGTTTTCTGGCGCGCTAACAACTTCTGCCTGAGGTTCTGCTGGCATACAAGGGGGCTCCGGAGGTATCTCAGGTGCTTCCTCTGGAAGAGGCTTGCAGTTATTGAAGAACGTGTCTAACCTAGTAGGGGACATGTACGGCGCCTGCTCTTCAGCATTCGCTATTTCTCCTGGAACTGCTTCCTCAGCATCCTCTTTGACTTCGTCGAGCCCCGGTTCAGACACTGACAGAGGGTAAGATATGGGAGAAACGGGGTAGGAAGTATCTGTGGGAATGAAGGCTACCGGTGCAGGGTGAATCGGCTCTAAGGAACAGAGCGGAGGTTTAGGGGACTCAGGAAACCTCTGGGGAGATTTCATCAGAAGCTCCGAGCCCATGGACCAGCTGACAGAGTGCTCTGCCGGGTTACCCATCAGGCTGGGAGGTATGGCGGCGTCAGGGTTTCTGGAAGGAGGATTATCCCAGTCTATATTGTTTTGTTCTGGCATACCCGAACTGAAATGGTTTTCTTCAATTGGTGGTAAGTAGGTAGATTCCGGTGGCATAATGGAGGCAGTAGCTTGCTGCTCTTCCGTGGTATCCAGGGGCATGCCGAGGTCAGGGGGAAGAGCACTTTCTACCGAGGGAGCCAGTAATTCATCTCTGTGCGAAGGGGAGGATTTTGCTTGTAAACCAGAAAAGACACTTTCAGGCGACTGGGCAACTCCGCTGACAGGTCCTGGCGCACAATGCAAAGCCTCCACTTTCGGTGATGAAACGCCATAATCTGGTGAGTAATACCCAGGAGATAAACACTGGAACTTCTCAGTAGGAACAGAAGGAAGGGGAACTTTCTCCTCCATTAAATGCTGCACCGGAGAGTCGTAATTTGATGTCGCCGGGACACTTTGCTGTCTGAAAAATTTATCTCCAACGCTGAATTCTTCTTCAGGTGCCCTTCTGATGTCAACTGAGATGGAACGATAAAGGTTTGTGGAGGGTATGGTACGAGTTGGGGTCTGGCTTGGATTCTCGGGGAGCCCGCTGGAAACATTCGCGTATCTGTCGAAGAAGGATGGAGAACAGGCGTTCATGGACATCGTGGATATGGGCAGCGAGTGCTGCGAGTCCGCGCATTCAAACATCAGGTCCGTGTAGTCTTCGTTGCTGCACGAAGGAGTCCTGGGCGTCTGCATCACCTCCTCGTAGCTTGGACAAGAGACGACGGATGCCGGGGTCGGGACTCCTGTCGGCCGGTTTTGATCCGGCCTGGGAGACGCCGGGAGGATCTCCTTCAACTGAGGACCCGTAATCCAGTCCTTAGAGTCTGTGCCGACAGCGGGCTGTGCCTTGTTTTCCGGTGACAGTATAGGAGTCAGTGGACCCAACTCTTTAAGCTTCTTGTCCTTGAGCTGAGTATCCAGTGTTAACGGCTTCTTCGTTGCCAGATCCAGACTCCTCTTGCGCACATCTTCCGAGCTTTTGAGTTTGTCCTTTAATTTGGGGTCTCCAGACCTGTGCCTCATTTTCTCCATTTGCTTCATTCTCTCTTTGTGCCTTTTGTGGCGCTCCTCGATTTCCAGGTCTTTCTGGCTCAGCATCCTCTCAAAGCTGGTCATCATCAAATCACCGTCTCCTAGAAGTTTCTCCCTTGGCCTGGCATCTTTCTTGCCGCTGTCTTTGGATAGGGTTATTTTTTCATTCCCATTGCTTATTTTTATTGACTCCGATTTGTCTTTCTCTTGGTTCTCCTTGAGCTTCTCCTTCAGCTTGGTTTCACCGAATTTGAGGTTGTCCTCCTTTGATTTATCTTTGAAGGCGGTAACTTGAGGACTGTCCTTGTCTTTAAGCGTTGACTTTGGCTCGTCTTTGTGATGTTTAAAGAAACCATCTGCATGTTTGTCTCTATGCTTTTCCTTTTCCTCCTTCCATTTTTCCTTGTGTTTATCTCGCTTCTTTTTCTCTTTAACTGTGCTGATGGTGCTGGAACCGTAAGTCTTTTCTTTTTCCGCCTTCTTTGACAGCTCTCTTTCAGAATCATTTTTATCTTTCTTTTCAGAAAATAAGTAATCAATGCTTTTCTCTGGTTCCTCATCAGCCTCTGCCTTCATGTTGTAGGAAGTGCCAAAAGCCTCCCCATCCACAGAGAAATCTTTTTCATAATGAGTGGAATCCTTTCTGCTGCCGGAGTCTTTGAATTCTTCTGCTTTTTCCTTTTTCTCCGTTTTCTCCTTCTTTGCTTTTTCTTTCTCATGACTTTTCTTTGACGAAGATGAGGAATGTCTGTGTCTCTCCTTCTCCTTGAGTTTGTCCTGCAAGCAGGGTAAAGGGAGAGAGTCCTTAAACTTTTCTTCAGCGGCATCAGTAAGAGAGAGGTTAGAAGACTCAAAGAGGCTGGTCAGTCCCGGATCTTGTCCTCTATCTGTGAAGCTGTCAGAAGAGATCTCGCTGATTTTATCATTGGAGTCATCTCTATAGTCATTCAGAGCCTCCTCCTCCAATTTCTCCAGCAGGCTCTTCTCCGACTCCCCTCCTTTCGAGGACTTTTTCTCTTTGGAATGCTCTTTATCTGGCTTCTCCTTATGCTTGCTTTTCACCTTGTCATCACTGGCATGTTTCTTTTCAACCTTTTCTGGGAGCTTTTGCTTGTTTTTCTTCTCTTGAGTGGAATCTATGGATGTTCTGTCTTTCCTGTCCTTGTACTTCTCAGTAGACTCCTTATCTTTCTTCTCTTTGTGTTTTTCAAAGGAACTCTTCTCCTTCTTCTCTTTTCCCCCTTCTGATGTTCCTTTGTCCTTCTTCTTCTCCTTGGAGTCCTTATCTTTCTGCTTCTCTCCTGAGTGTTGCCGGTCGGAGGAGTACTTGCGGTGCTTGTCAGGGTACAGCTCCTTCTCGGTAGCTGCCCCGTCGTCCTTCTCCTGCAGACTGTCCAGACGATGCATTTCGCTCCCAGCAGAGTCGCTGACTTTGAACCCAGTCAAGCTGTAATCATCCCTCTCATCTTCGCTTTCATCTGTGAAGATGTCTGCGATGCTGTACCAGCTTTTCTCCTTGCCTTTCTTCTCATCCTTTTTCTCGGAGAAGTCCTCTCGATCCGTGGAGAAGCTTTTCTCTTTCTTCTCTTTAACCTGGTCGAAAGAGCTCTTCCTTTCTTTGTCTTTGCTGTGCAGGTCTTTGTATTTCTCCTTAGTTTCTTTTTTCTCTTTGAAACTCTTGTCTAGTTCTTTGTCTTTCAGGATTTTCTCAGGAGCACCTTTTTCATTTTTCTCCTTGTCGCCTTCTTTGGATTTTTCCTTGTATTTTTCGGGCTTCACCTTTTCTTTTTTTTCTTTATCGGGAGCATCTTTCTTCTCCTTTTCCTTCCCAGAATGGTGCCTCTCCCAACTCTCCAGAGTTTTACTGCTGAATTCAGGGTCAGACTTATCCTTGAAGAACGTTTCGCAGCCATATTCCTTAAAATCATCTCGATAGGGCTCCTCTTGCTTCGTTTTGCTATCTTTTCGATCTTTAGAGCTATCAGAGGAATCTTTTCTGTCTTTGTTGGTTTCACCCGTATCTTTTTCTTTCCTCTCTTTGAGACTCTCTGCAGAATCCTTCCTTTTCTTATCCTTTTCAGGCAAATAACTAGGAGTAACTTTGTGTCTGTCCGTTTGGTCCTTTTTCTTCTCGGAGCTTTTGTCCACATAGTCCCTCTCTTTCTTCTTTAAGTAAGTGTCCTTTTCATTACGTTTCTCGTTGTATTCCTTCTTCTCTTTCGTTTTATTTTCCTTTTTCTTGTCTTTAATTTCCTCTTTCACGGGTTCTATGATTAGTTTTGCCACGGTGTCATTTTTAATCTCCCTGAAATCTGTTACTGGAGAATCCCAGCTATCTTCACCTTTGAAATCGAAGGATGAATCAGAAGACAAGTCTGAAAACCACCTCTCTTGCTGATCATCCGAAAGGCTGAACTTCGTGTCCTCGCTTTCAGGAAATTGGTTTTTGTTATTAAACTCATCAAAGCCAGACTCATCCCTGTAAAGTTTTTCTTTTTTGCATTTTTCTTTCTCTTCCTTGAAGGATTTTTCTTTCTCTAGTTTAGAAACCTTCTCCTCCTTCAGCTCATTCTTCTTTTCAGATTTTGACTGCTTGTCCTTTGACTTCTTCTTTCTCTCCTCCTTGTGTATTCTCGGCTTCTCCTCTTTGGGAGACTTCTCCTTTACAGGTTTCTCTTTTTCTGATTTACTTAATCCTTCCCTGAAGGATTTGCTCATATCTTTACTACCATCTTTGACTTTTCTTAATGATTTCTCCTCTTTCAAGGATTTTCCAGTCTCATCTTTAAACAACCATTCCTTCTCCTCCGCTTTACTTTTGGGGAGCTTTTCCTCCTTCTTACTGTGTTCTCGCTCGTGCTTTAACACTTTCAATTTGTTTTCGACTGGATTTTCTGTCTCTACTATCAAGCCTTTCTCAGGCTTTTGTTTAGAGTCCTCAAACTCAAAAGAAAACGTTTTGATTATTTTAATGTCTTGGCTGATGGGGCACTGCCCCTTCTCCTTGTTTTTATGTTTGTGTTTTGTTTTATGCTTTTTAACAACCTTCCCCTCCTTGTCCAGCTTTGGAATTGCTCCATCCACATTGCTATGGAATGAATTCTTTTTCTCAGATACAGTGTTGTGTGGGGTGTTTTTCTTTTTGTGCTCTGGTTTCTTCCTGACTGGCTTTAGTGACTCTAAGCTCGAGTCCTCGGACGAGTAGTCTGACTCGCTCGTCAGTCTCGTCCTGGTGGAGTCCGATAAGGAACTGACATCTGACCAAGCTGGAGAAGATATGGTTTTCCAATTGTCCGTCCTCCAGTGCTTGGAGTGCTGTTCTGTAAGATTGGGATTATGTTTCTGGGATGCTAAACTCCCATGAGAAGAGGTCGATGAGGCAGACAGAGAGTTAAACAAGGAGGATTCCTTTAGCACTAGCCTTGAGTCCTTTACACAGCTAGAGCTCTGAAGAGAGTCTCTGTCATCCTCCTCACTCTCCACGTTTTCGCTCTCTGATTCAGAGGAACAAAATTTGTCATTTTTTTTGCCAAACCGAACCTCTTTGCTTTTCGTCTCCTTCTTCCGCTTCTTTTTTACTTTGCTTTTCTCCTTCTGCGCCTTTGTGCTGGCAGGCTCCCGAATCTTGCTGCTGGGCAGTATCGAGTGGGTCGAAAGTCGCAGCTTCTCCCCCGTCCCCACAGCAACGCTGGTCTCCTCCTCGTCCGAGCTGTCCGACAGGATGCGGTGGGCAGCTTTCTTTGGTGTAATTGTGTTATTTTTAGTATAAGTTTTCACTTCCATTTTGGGTATGGAAATGAAACTGTTTGCTTTAGTCTCTTTTCTATAATCCTTTTTCAGCAAATGTTTGTCATCGACTGGCGGGACTCGGTCCTGCTCATCGTCCTCATCAAATTCATACTCATCCTTCACCGGGGTGATGGTTTTGGGGGGCTCCTGGGTCTTGGGCTTGTGCTTCAAACCCTTCTCAAACTCTGAGTCTGTGTTATTGCCATCAACAGAGCTGGAGGGAGCGAAGGAAGGGGCATCCTCCTCTTCTGAGGTCTCTGCAGAGAGAGAAGAACAATGCGTTAAGGGCTGCAAGGGGCTTCGGGGAGGGAACCCCTGTGAACCCCGGCCGCCCTTTTGCCTCACCCAGCCTTTGCTAAGTCTGCAGCTGAAAGCTCGAAATGCCAGGCTGGGAGATCTTTTAGAAAGGAATAGCTATCCAATCTCAAACCTGCACGGAGCGTTCCTCAAAACAACGTCCCAGGTTTTATCAAGAGAAGAACTTTTAAACAGGGTTATGATTGCACGCAGTGTAGGTGAAGACTGCCCCTAAGACCAGAACTCTAATTAGCACTAATTAAAACCTGCAGTGTTTCCCACATGGCACAGCCACAATGGTGGCACTTGTGGGACAGGCTCTAGCTGGGTGCTCCGCTGAGGGACAGCCCGGGAGCACAACCTGAAACGTCAGCACCGGTGCAGCCGAGTGCCGTGCCCTGTGACAGGGGAGGGATGGGAATACACGACATGCGCGCAAACCTCCTCCTCTCCAGGCACGAGCTGGAATATTTACCCACATTTCAAAGGTAAGACATCCATTTACCTGCAACTGGCTTCCAATCCTACATCTCGATTGCACCAGGCAAGTGATCTCAACGTAGGGTTCCAGGGCAAACAGCTAGAGCTCCCGGAGCTAAAGGCTGGTAGTTATGCTGTCTGAATTCGTGTTACAGCTACAGACGGACTCCTGACCACAGCAGCAGTGTGCAGATATTCTGACAAGGGTCTAACTTCACTGTCCTCTTAACGTCTCTGCATTAACAGACAGCTGCAGGCCACAAACATCACTCCCACGTTCACAGAAAGGTCAATCTCACCTGTTGAGCTCTCTTCGCTAGAGGGGTACGTGGTCTTTCCCAGGAGCAGATTCACCATGGTGGGAGAATTAGCTACTTTTAAAGGTGTCTCGCCCTTCCTGTTGCTTTGATGAGGATTCCCTCCATAATGTAACAATAATTTCACCACCTGAAAACAGAAATTGAGACTTGAAGATGCTCATCGTGTTTTGATTCCAGGCTTTTTGTACCACTTTCAGATATAACTAAAAGGGGCATGTCCTCAAGCTAGAAAGCAGTCTGTCCTTGGGACGTGCCTTATGGTACCAACAATCATTGGTGAGAAAGGAATCTAAAAACAGCCACAGAAACCAACTTGGGCAGGAAAGGAGGAAGAAGAAGAAGACACAAATCCATGCTCCCTCCCTCTGACTCCAGAAGGGAGAATGAACTATCCCTCTGCACAGAGGAAGACTGAGTAAAACACTCAGCAGCACTGGGGCAGGGAAATTCTTGCCTGCTAAATGGTTAATCAGCAGCAAATGATAATAAAATAACCACAACCTCCGTATTTGCACAGTTTGGTGCTTGAAGCATAAGGAAAAAAAAGTAATTAAAAACACAGCTACGAAATCCAGCAAATACCAACCTTGAAGTGCCCGTTATTCGCTGCATCGTGCAGTGGGGTGTCGTCATCCAACCCCTTTGTGTTGACTTCGGCACCCGCGGCAAGCAGCTGCTTTGCAACATCGTAGTAACCCCGGTTGCATGCCTCGTGCAACGCCGTCCAGCCTGCAAGGAAAGGGACACTCAGAACATGGATATCACCTTCATGGAGGAGCTGGAGACAGTGAAAATTAGCCTCCATCCACAGTTGCCAGTGTGTCAAGGGGTCTGCGGCTCTGATGGCCAAGACGACTGCCTCGTTTGCCCAGCTCCCCATGGCACAGCAGGCAGAAACCTGCAGCTCTGCTTTGCTACTCCAACCAAGCAGTATTTAAATCAATCCCACTTTTCCCTCTGGTCACGCAATGTGCTGCAGACAGATCATCTGCCAGAACGGACACAGCCCCGGGAAATGGAAAGGCAAAGTTTTACGTAGGAAATTAAGAGAAATGCTGACGCCAGTTGGAAGCCAGGTCTCAAATACTTTCCTCTTCCAATTCCTCCGTAAGGGAAGCATGGCTGCCCAGACCAGGACTGAGCCCTGAGCTGCAGACATCGCTCTGAAACATCCCCCCCACAGACCTCACAAACATTTTCTGCGGGTTCTCCAAAGCAAGCAGCCATGCCGCCGCATAACAGGCTTGAGGAGAAACCAAACAGCAGGTCTCCACAGTAACAGTGTCTCTCGTTCTCAAACAAACCTCCAAAGAACACAGAATGAAATATTTTATCATGTTCAAACAGACTATTTTTAAGCAGAAACTGTTTTGAAGTTTCCCAGCAAACGTCTGTGGCTCCTTCAGTATTTTGCTGATAGCGTCGTGGGAGCTCATTCCGTTACCTTCACGTGGAGCATTAAAAAGGGGCACCTGTGACCAGAATTAATCACAACTGATAGTTCAGTCTAGCGCCGATATTAATCATACAGGCGGAGGAACATGCGTTATCTATTTATAGCCCCAAAATCGTGTGAAGAGAACAGCAGAGAGCAAAGTCAAGCTCTCGGACGTGCTGGGAGAAAGGCTGCCTCGTGCTAATTCAGCCCCATCGTTGGCCGGGTGTGCACGAATGGCACCGTTCATCATCTCACGGCCGCCCTCGGGGCCGTTCCCACCCCCAGGCTCCGCTGTGTCTGCAGCCGCTCCACATCCAGGCTCATTCCCACCACCAGAAGCAGGAGCTTGGCGGCACCGCTGGGGAGGAGGAGGAGGAGGTGGTGCTACTCCTCAGCTGCAGCTCAGGACAATCAGTGTTTCCTCTAAGTCGGGAGCCTGACCTTGCCCTTCACATTCACACTGTTCCCATCAGTGGCACCCCCACGTTCGGTACTTAAAAACAAACCCCAGAACGCTGCAGGCATCAGCCATTCAGCTCTGCAGCACTGATTTTACAAACCCACTCTTTCCAATACTTTTGTTCATGATTTCTTATATTTTAAAGTAAAAAAAGAGTTAAAACAGCCCCACCTCCCTTTGCAAATTCCCCTCCAGACTTCCAAGACAGCATCCATGTGTAAGGGGACAAGAAAATGGACCACGGGGTCCTGGTCACTGTTCCAGAGCATGGAGCCATGGCAGTCCCAGGGATTGCTATGGATCAAGCCCAGCCCAGCATCACTGCTCCAAGCGGGAGCATGTTCAGGGCAGACAGGACAGCCTGGGAATTTAGCTACCAAACTCCAAAAAGGGAACTGACGCTTTTCAGGGTTTCATGATTTCGACGAATCTGTGGTAGTTGGTGTTTTTTTTAAAAAAGGACAGCAAGGCTTTTTTCCCTCCAAAGGGCAAAATCATTATTTTTGGTTAATCCCCTCTTTACAAGTAGCACACCCACGTTATAAAGAAACTATTTTCTCCGGTAGGAGCCATTCTCGGAGGTGGAATGTGCAGCCAAGTGGGAAAAGGTTCAGATCCGTGGCCTGCCCCGCCAGGACTGCCAGCGGGCTGGTTACCTGCAAAGTCTTTCACATTGACATCTGCACCCTCGATAATGAGCTCCTTGATGCGCCGGGCATCTCCTCGGATGGCAGCTCGATGCAGCCGAGTCTCTCCTCGCTCGTTTCTCTTATTTACTTTATCTTTGGTTTTGGAGGCAGAGTTAGGAGTTCCCTTCTGACAAACTGTAGACTGAGAGGGATGCTTTGGTGTTGTGTCAACTGTACGGAGGAGAGAAACAGAGTCAAGAACCGCAATTCAAAGGAAGTCCTAAAACCCTTAGAGGGAGCTCTTGCAACACGTTTCATCTTGCCTCTCCCCAAAACGCTCACCACAAGGCACCGAGAGGCAACAGAACCTCTGAAGTCGATGTGAAGACAGAGGAAAGCCTGTGTGTGTGTAACGCAGATAGCAACTGCAGGCTGCCAAAGCCCACTGGAGAGAACCGCAGTCCTTGCAAAGACTGTAGGCAATTCCATGATTTAGGAGCAGGCAATGAAGCTCCTTACCCTAAAAGCTCATTTCCTAAGGGAGATGGCCTTTTACTAAGCACATGTGAGGTCTGACAGCCTTGGGAGGAGACTGCACTTTTCCTGGGAGAACGTCTGAATACTCTGAAGACAACACAGCTTTTTGCCTTTTTTTCCCTCCCCAAGTAACAGCACCATAAGCAGCTAGACTGGTGTTAAGAACAACAAAATACATGGCTAAAAGCTGTGATGTTTGTGTGTAGGATGCAGATGTGCGCATACAGATAGCACAGTGCCTCTAAAAACCCCGGGGGGGGTCATGTATGCAACAGATAAAAATTACTGAAACACAAAATCCGTGGTAAACACATTCCAGCTGCTCTGCATCTCAAGTTACAGTTGCACTGGTTACATGCTTTATCCCTCTCCGAAAGAAGAAACATTAAAAAACCCACAGAGGATGGTATTTTAACTTTATTCACAACACTCCTTTCCTGAGTTAGCCTGAGACGCCAGCGGAAAATGTGAAGCTCTGACATGGAAGAGGCTCCCACGGAACCGAAGCTCTGGTTAAGCAGCCAGGCCAGCCTCGGTGGCAGCTGGGATTTGGCCTGTGGGACATCTCCTGCTACTGCCTTATTCTGGAAAGAAGGAAGAGCAGCCGCAGCCACATGTGAACCCCGGCAGCAGCCCGTGCCTGGAGTCGCTGTGGGAGTGAGCGGGTGTCCTGCTGCCTGGTTCCAGCATCCCACCACTGGCACTGAGAGCAGGGAGATCCCATGGAGCAGCGTATCAGCCCCCCTGCACCACGGCGGGGGTGGCAGCTCATCTCTGCTGCCAGCAAGGAGCTACCTGAACCCATCGGTGACCCTGCGGCCAGGCACCAAGGAGCCCAGGTATTCACGAGCCTCTTGCTGCAAGCTCACATGTGTTTGCCCACCCCACTGAACAAACCCCACTCTCTGGATCTCACCTGGGCTGTTTGCAGACTCTTCTGCTGTCATCTGCATAAGGAGAGCGACTTGCTGGCGCTCGGAGAGCGGGTAGCCTGCCCGGATCCCCGAAAGGCCCATTCCGAAGAGCAAGCCAGGCTTTCTGGTGGCGGGCTCCTTTTTAATCCTCTTCCGCTCTGGACCCTGCTTTTCTGTGGTGCAAGGGGACAGAAAAAGACAAGCCGTGAACGTTGCTGTAAATGAAAATCGTGTCCATTTCTGAGCAAAGTGCTAACATCTCTCCAATTTCATTTCCGTATCTCACAAAAAAGCCTGCGGTGAGGGATGCATCTCCGCGGTGGCAACACTGGTACCCAGGGCAGCCACCCGGGCTCACACCACTGTGGGCTGCAGTGGGGACATGCACCCCTCCTGCTGCCCACCAGCTCCTCTGAGAGCCTCTCCTGGCACAGGCCTTTTACCAGTTCCCTCCCCACCATGAAACAGCAGTGCAAAAGGGAGGGAGGAGGTCCTGGAGGGGCCGCTGCCAGTACTGTACCTTCCATCTTGCTTCTAGGAGCCTCCATTTCATGCCATGGTGTTTTGGGGAGCGTACGCAGCCTTACACCACCACAGCATGGACTGAACTGGAGGCATCTAAAAGCATCGACAAAGAGTGCTAACAAGATAGAGGCTGACAGCTCGGAAATGTTGCCATCTCACCTCCTCACCATCGTCAAACCGGGGACTCTGCAGCCAGACCACCCGCGCCGACCGAGCCGGGACGGTGCTCGTGGGGAGCACGGGGCTGGCCCTCTCCTCCCGAAGAGGCTGCTCCCAGCCTAGCGCAGAGCACCCACCTGCGGTCAGGCCAACGCCTGCTTAGCCACATCCATTCCTGCATCCCTCTAAAAAACACCCCAAACAAATGGGAGGGGAGGAAAAAAACCCCTGTGCCCGCCTTGTCCTCCCCCAAATCCCAGCCTGAGACTCGGTCTCCTAAATCATCTGGCTACAAAGGCAGGTCCTACCACCTCTAAAGCCGGTATTTGCTGCTGGCACGCCATGTGCACAAGGATGAGACAGAATCCCAGCCTCTCCCTGCACCTCCAGCCTTGCTCCCAGTGACCCACGCAGCAGCCCCACTGCGAGCTGGTGAGAACTGGACCCCGCTGAGTGCTCTGCAACTGGCTGCCTCCCTCGGCCCAGCTCGCACACCTCACCTCTGCGAGAAGTCTCATTCCACAGCTTCCCTTAAGCATTTTTTCCACTTTCCTTTATGCAAGTACTGACCCTTTTCCCGCGCAAGGAGAGTCAGCAGCCTGGTTTGCTTGCTGGTTGGTGCTGCCCGGTGGAAGCACAAATCCTGCTGCGTGCTGCGCAGAGCCACAGCCACGCCAGAGCCCCACTGCATTCGGAGGGATGCGTTCGGTGAATAAAGTTTCAAGGTGCCACTTCAGGAAACAAAAATTAAGTTTCCCTTTCATGGAGTCAGCCAAGCAAGAGCGACAGAACACGTATCTGCAGAGGAGCACGGCAGCTCCTTGCCAGCAGCCAAGCGCATCCCTCCGACCCGGCAATGTCCTAAACCCACAAAGCAGTATAAGGGAGATACGGTGCATGCGAGTGGAAAATCCAGCTCTGCTCACATCTATTTCTAAGCACTGATATAGTTAGTTTATAACCGGGCTGACTGCAGTGCAGAGGGCCGGTAACGCCGTTCTTGGCAGCCACACCTGTAAAAGTTACAAACGCAGGCGAGTGGCTCCTGCCCTCACACCGCAAACGCCGGTTCGAATCACGGCTGGTTCAATGCTGCCCGAGAAACCCCAGCAGCAAAACACCTCGCTGCATTCCCGACGTAACGACAACACCGCATACGGGCGAGCTGTTCAAAACCTCCCGCATACACGGAGCCTCCGTTCTCGACCTGACGGCACTTGCTTTTCAAGGGAGCAAATTCCGCCTGTGACTTTGAAGCACAAAGTAAAAGTCTTATTAATGAAAAGGAGTTCTGACTCGCACAGCCCTCAGCCCCCGGGTCCTGCCGGGCTCAGCCCCAGCAGGGACTGGTACTCGCCAGGATGCTGCCAGGAGACACAGAAGAATCACGGGGGTTATTTATCAGAGCAAGGCTGCGAGTACCTGCTCCCTCCGAAGAGGAACGCTGCGACCTTAAGTACTTTCATGTGTGCTGGCTACGCTGCCGATATGGCACGCCAAGTCTTCCAGCGAGATAGCATAGGCAAGGATTACTCAAACACTTGACTCTAGACGCTTATTATTTAGCTGAAGTTATTTTGAGAATCACAGAAAGCGTTAGAGGAGGTTTGCAAACAAGTACAGGTCTGATAACACTCTCCAAGAAACAAGGTTTAATTCCCAGCAGCCAGGGAGGGGAAACCTCACCAAGTAACCACTCAGTCTCTGCCCAGACCCCAGCACCCTGAAACTGGGAGTCACAAGTGTGCGGGGAGCTGTAGGGGTCCAAGAGGATTTGCAATGGATCACACAGATGTGAAGCTTAACGCACTAACGGACTAGCTGCATCCAGGCTCTCCCCTGCCAGCACCCTCTGCCGGGGCAGGGTCCGGCAGCCCTGGGAAAGGCAAATCCTGCGACCTGCCCCCTCTGCTCACCCAGTTGTATTTGTCATTTTGTCAAATTCAATGTGAGCCGCTGGCATGCAGCCACCAGCAGGACAGAGCCCGCTCTGCCCCTGCGCACAGTCCAGCAGGTCAGGAGAAACTGCCAACGGAGGGGTCTAAGCTCAGTCACCGGACTTTGTGCCGAAGCACAGGTTTCCTCGTCCATTCACCAAACTGCCAGCAGAGTAAAAGTCTCCGGCAGATGAGGGCAGCAGCGTGTGGGGATGTCTCCACCACTCCAGCTCAATTCACGCCGCTTGCATCTCCTGCACTCCCTCGGATGACGAGCAGGCAGCTCCAAAAAACCTTTTCCTTGACCATGCACAAAGGTGCCATCCTCTGCTGCCCTCCCGCTGCAAAGGTCTCATCCAGAGCAGATGATTTCCATCGACCCCCTGCGCCTGGGATCCTGTACATCTAAGAAATAACAACTCCATACCAGGAAACCTCCCCAGCCAGACGGCGCAGGCCACCTCTCTTCAAATACAAGCCCTGGAAACACGTCTGTGCATTGAAGGAGAATCACAGTCTAATTCTCCGAAGCCACGTTTCAGTCATCCTGGCAGCCCTAACAGAGCTAGGAGATGAAATCAGATCACAGGAAAGTGGATAGTTTTTTAATGGCTTAAAATAAAATTAAACTTGATGTGCTTACGGTAAAGAAAACAATTTAGCCCGGGCAGTTCCAGGAGCCATGCCGCTGAGCAGCGCGTCCCACCAGGCACGCTCGCCCCGAGCACAGGGACACCTGATCCGCAGACATGGCGCTTCCCTGCTCCTCCTGAGGCTCCGGAGCCATGGTTATATCCCGTTTGGCCAGGTGGTGGGTAAAGTCCTGGCTTCCCTGCACACCCCGGCTCAGCAGGCAGCTCCTGGCCACATCCAGCCGTGCCACAAAAAGGGAGTCACGCTGGCTAACACCCTGGCCGGTGCCGCCGGGCAGCGTCCCCAAAGCACCAGCGTTGTACGTGGTAGAGGGCTGCACCGCCCGTACGCGCGGAGCCACAATTCGAATGGGAACATTTTCATTAATATTACTCGGCTGCTGCAGGTTGTCAGCATGAGCCCGCGATTTGCAAAAATTGATTACCGAGTTCAACCGAAACCCCCTAAACTCCTATTAATTCTGCAGTTGCAGAAATTTCCTCCTCCACAGAACATTTAACATTAAAAAGCATGTGATCAACAAGATAAAAATAAATTGGAAAGCGACTGCCGCGTTCTTGCTCACGGTGGTGAGACGGCAAGGGCTGGAGGAGGCAGCCGAGGACTCGGGCTTGCGTGTGCTTCCCGGTGGGAAGACAGCATTGCCTGGCACTGCACGGGCCCCTGGCGATGGGGGATCTCGTCTAGTCCTGCACTCTTCCGTGCCTCCTTCCACCCAGCAGCAAAGGGATTTCCCCGTCCGGTGCCAGGGCCTCGCTCACCCGTTCCCCACAGCCTCTCCGGCGGAAGGCAGCAGAGAAAGGCAGCACTATCCCCTTTGCAATTAGATGTTTGTCTGCCGGCTGCTGCAGCGCAGAGGTTAATCCGACTTCTTTAAGCGTTTGGGGGCAAGTAGGTCGCTGGCTGCGTTTCCTGCGCCGGTTGCATAAGGCGGGAGGCTGGGCCGGGCTCTGCCTGGCATCCGATGGCTCCCAGCACCGGCACATGGGTGCGGGCGGCACGGCAGCCCCAGGCTCCCTGCCTGGCATGGCACACAGGCAGAAGGAAAGCCTGCAAGAGGGTCTGAAACATGAGCGGGAAGGATGGAGAAGAAGCTGCTGCCGCTGGCAGCTCCGCTTCCCATCCTCAGCCTCAGCGAAGCTCCCGGCAGGATCCTGCTCAGCCTTGCGTGGGCAAAGCGACCGAAGGCTCAGGGCTGGCTTCCCTGGCCAGAGCTGCAAACACGTTTCGTTTCATCCTGGAAGACTTTACACAGAATTCCCATGTAAAAGGGGCATCTGCACAAAGATCTCCGCTCAACGGCTTCACGTGCTGCTGGCTCCTGCAGGCTGCTCCTCCACCTCTAATTAAATGCTTTTCTGTAACACCTTGCAGCAACATGGAGCAAATTAAGAGAAACGCTCACAGTGGGTAAATACCTCGGCAAACAGGAACAAAGGTTATTTTACACTAAAACTCCTTTAGCAAGGCTGTACGCACGCCAGTCCCTCCACGGAAGCACAAAAACCTGAGGTACGAGGGGGTGTGCAGCCAAGGAGCCCCCCTGCCATGGTTATGTCGCTGCTCACCATCACCAGAGACAGCGGCTGGACCGCGCACACCGATCCCGCTGGGAAGGACGACCACAGCCGTGTGCTGGGCGCCCGCCCGGGGACGGGCCACACCTCCATTTAGCTATTTTTAAAGCAGCTCGTTTGCTGCTTTTGCTTCATCCTTCTGCAAACCTCCAGAGCTGAGCTTCAGCCTGGCGCTGCCGCGGTTTAATTGGGGATCCTGCTCGGCTCTTCCCTCGCGCTGACGCCAGCAGGAACCGCGTGCTCAAGCTTAAAGGGGAAAAGTAGGATGTGAGCTGAGCTGCAGCTGCCGGATGCAGCCAGGGAACTGCTTCTCCTGCCTTTCATCACACTACAGCCCAAGGGGGTCACGGAAGGCAGAACAGGAGCAGGTTGCCAGGACAAAGGGGTCTGAGCATTAACCCGCAGGTGGTTCTTCTGCCCACACGAGACTCCAGGTCACGCGATGCTTGTGCTGCTGCAACGGGAAGCACAAATCCGAGGCTCCTGGAAGCCCGTTCACAGCTCCGCAGAGGTCCCAGGGCAGGTCCTGCTTCTCATGGAGGCATCTGATGCCAGCTTGCAGGGCTGGCTCTGCCTGCAGGGCAGGAGCATGGGGGCTGAACCCCCGGCCCCAGCCGAAACGGGAGAGAGGAGAGAGGCCGGGAAGGAAAGGGAAAAGGGCTGTGGTGGAAAATCTTTCAGAGTTTTCTCAAACACGCGCTGTGAGATGCTGGCAGGTTGTGGGGACCAGAGATCCGACCCAGAGCTGCAGCTGAGCAGCACAGCTCCTCGCTCCCCATGAATGCACCGTACCCTGTAATGCAAAAAGCATCTGCTCCGACATGACAACACACGCATATAAGGTGGTACCCTGAGGAAAAATACCATTTCCAAATAAGCAGCTCACACTGAACATCTCAGCGCTGCATGGAGAAACTGACTGTTGGCTCGCCCATGAGTCGGGATTTTCAACAGTTTATTTGCTGAACAAGCACACAAACAAAAGATCAATAAGAATAAATTAGAACGGTACAGACAGCACTAGAGACTGCATTGCACCCCTGAGAGACCGCACAAGCCTCTGCTTTCCCCATCCAGAGCCTAGCATGCGTAAGAGTGACTCATTTTTACTGCAGGAGTTGTAGGGCATAAAACGTTTTGAGGCACGTCAGCTCAAACTGGGAGAAAAGCAGGTTTAACCTGAGCGCGGACAGCCTGGAGCCCCAGCGTGCGGATGCTCAGATGTGCTCACAGGGCATCTGCAGACACGGACTGACACGCGCTGAAGACTGATCACAAGTCGAAAGATTTACAGCAGCACGATACAACCAGGTCCCAAGGCTCCGTGGGCACCCCAGAATTTAAGGACAAGCTCACAGGACGGTGCCGAGGGGAAGGATTCGAGGCGGCATCGCTGCAGGGGCACGGGGAGGACACCAGCAGCAGGTTAAGCACAGCAGCGGCGTGAAATGGGAAGCGGCACAACGGCATGGGCAGACAAACAAGAGAGGGCAGCAGGGGAGCAGGACAGGAGCCAGGCCAGCGCCAGGCTGCGAAGAGCACGCGGAGAACGGCAAACAGGGCTGGCACGACTGCACGGGGACCACCATAGCAGAGGAACGTGGCAGCCGGGCTGGGGAGCCGCACCTGAAGGCCAGCGCAGGGAGGAGGCACACTTTGCGCCAGGAGTCCATGGACGCGCTGCAGAGCCTGCAGCACAAACAGACTGTGGGGCAGAGATGGGAGACGATGTCTGGTTAGTCAGCCAAACGAAAGCAGATGCCTAAAAGGAAACTGAGGCAAAGCCGAAGCAGGGTCTGCTTCAGCAGAACAGCATGGAAGGTGCCCTGAGCTGCTCCCGTACGGCAGTGCGCTGTTTCCTAGTGTGAAGGATGGATAGGGTCCACAGCCAGAGCCTCATCCTGCACAGCTGCCCTGAAAGGATGGCTTCCACAGCCAGGAGCAGAGAAGAGGAGCCACCGGGAGGGAACAAGCCTGTTTATAACCACCCCAGGTCACTGCGCGTGGAACTGAGCCCACACTCCTCACCGCTTATCCCGGCTCCCTGGGGACAAGGGATCCACTGACCCAGTGGTTGTGGTATTTTTAAAAGCGTAATTCGGCTAGAAAGGTTCCACTCTGTGCGACAGGCTGCCACCCAAATACCGGCGTTTTCCCTAGACTTATAGGACAGACAACGCAGTTGTGCAGAAATGTGTAAATGCATCTTCTCACCAGAGTGGCCACTGGCCAACACAGTGCTGCCAAGGAACCGAGAGGTTTCTATCAGAAACAACAGTCTCCAGGTTAAAACGCGAGTAATTCCGAGAGAGATCAATTTTCAGATCCAAACCTTTCATTTCCCACGGAACAGAAAGAGCCGGAGGAGGGAGGATGGGGGAGGAAGGCTCCGCACAGCCGCCTGGCCAGCTCTCCCTTCCTGGGAGCTGGGGGCAGGACAATCTGCAGACAGCGCTGATAAAAGCGCTTGTATTAAGGAAAAAGCCATCATTGATAGATTTTTGGTTCGCAGAGACACAGCACACTGCAACCCCTCTCTCTGCATGTTAAGGAGGTGATGCCGGGGGGGGGAGGATGGAGATTTATGGCAGCTCCTGTCATAAAACGACCTGCTTTTCCGCACAGCACTTCCCAGATGGCTGATGCACACGGGGAGTTTCTAAGGGTGATCTGAAGGCTGGTGTTTGCCAGTCTATCCACACTGTACCGGCATTATGGAGCCCAGCTAGAAAGGGAGAAGCTCTGACATTCACTCTCTCCCTGGTTGCTAGGTGAGAACAGTTTCTTGACTATTTTAGTAAAAGGACTGAAATTATACAACCAAAGAAAGACCCAATGCAGCACAGAGTCCCCCAGCTGCACACATCAGAGCAAAGCCAGAGACAGAAAACGCACACAAATAACAGCTTCGTACGCAGATGCATTTTTTAATAAGCCAGCAATTTGCTTCTCACGGATTCCCTCGCCAGCCTCGCAACTTGTGACTAACGAGCCCGTTCCCATGCAATGTCGCTCAAAACACTCACAGGCATTAGGCAACCCAAGAGCCGGCTCCAGGAGAGGACGACAGCTTAGGTCATCTGATTCATCAAGCGTTTTCTAACCTAGTAATTAGCGTCACAGAACATACTCGGGGGATTAGCACGAAGGAGGCTGAAAAGCAGGAGAAGTTTCAAGCTCCAAGGCTAGGTTCTGCTGACTGGACTCACGCTAACCCTAGTCCACCAGTAGCACCTCCCCGGCCGGCTACGAGCCCCTGGGCTCGTCCCTGGGCACCCAGACAGCCGTTCCGAAGCCACGGAAAGGTTGGTGTGCGCAGATCAGCTCGGGGGACTTGGCTGGGGTTTTGTCTCTCCCTTTTTCCCCAAAAAGCAAACCCCTCCTGTGCCAAGGTGGATCCTCAGGGCGAGCACTCAGGTGCTCTGCAGAGGGGCAGGAGCACCCACGGCACCTCCAGTGGTAGCTGCTCCGGGGGTAGGGCTGCTCGCTAAATAAATGTATCATGGAGTCTAAATAAATTGTGAGGACTGCAACCTCAGAAACCTCGTCAGGAAGGGATGTCAGGTTGAGGGTAAGGAAGCTGCCAGGCACTCCAAGTCAGAGGGGAGCTGGATGGATGGACATTGCCCCGTCCCTGTGGCAGTGCCAGCCCATGGCGGGGGGGCAACCAGCATCCCCTCCAAACACCGGCAGAGTGTGATGGGCAGCCGGGAGGGGTGGCAAGAGAGGGAAAGGGGCTGGGGACATGGAGTAGTTCCACCAGTTTCTCATTTCCAGCTCACACCCACTTTGTTATTCAAGAACTTAAAAGCATAGCACTGCTTTTATTTCTTTTTTCAAAGCAAGAGACAGAAACAGGTTAAGGACTTCCTCATTTCAGACGGGGGGCATGCCAGGCTCTCAGGCCATGTTTTCCAGTCTTCCTCCCCATCCAGAGTCTAGCAACACCTCCCGCCCCCGAGCTGAGATGACCACTGAATGCCACAGCAGACGCAGACGCTGCTGCTGTTACTTCTGTCGGCACGGGAAGCTGCTGTTCTCCGTCTCCAAAACAGGACCCTCCTCCTGCTCTGTGCCTTGTACCGCGGTGAGTCCCCCACCATCCCCGGCGTGCACGGCATCGGCGTCGTCACTGCTGCCTGCCGTGACATTTGGTTCAACTCACATAACAGTAGCAACAACAACAACAACAACAAAAATATCAACCAATGCTGAGAAATCCCATGACCCGAAGCCACAAAGCTGCTAAACCACACTCCGATCTGCTCGGCCAGGAGCCACTGCCGGGTTGATGGAGGAGGAAGGAGGCAGCTTGCCATCACTCCTGGACCCGAGGGCTCCAGCTTTCAGGTTACCACCCACCGGGTTTAAATGGCATCCAAGCCATGGAAGACCCCCTTCTGCAGCATTTTCAGCCACATGCAAACCCCTCCTGCCTCCCCCTGCTCCCCTCGTCGCGGAGGCTGTCGGGAGAGCTCGGGTTTGCAAAGCACTCGGCTCAAATTGCTGCCAGAGACATAGAAGTCTCCGTGACAAAACACTTCAAAATGAGGATTTCTCTGGTGTTTGGGGAACTTCCCATAAATGAGGCGTTTGGCTGTGGACTAAAGCTGCCGAGGTGAGGGGTGGGCACCCCGGTTGCAGCTTTTGTCGACCAAGAGCAGCAGATGCTGTGCCAGCTCTGCATGGCCACGGCAGTGAGCAGGAGCACAGGGTGGCTCCAGGGCCTCTGCTTTTAAGAATACATTTATTTAAACCTGGGTATTATTTAGCAATGGCAGGGTTTGGACACGATCTGGACAATACTGATCTGCTCTCTTACATGCACTGATTTTATCACCAAACACATAAAACCAGGCCTTGAGATTTCGCACAAGGAGGAGCAGCAGCACAAGTCAAGGGGCCGGAGGCAACGAAAAACCAGCGGCAACCCTGCAAAGGTAAACTAACTCCAGCGTATTCCTCACTTCTCCCAAGTGAATCCTCAGAGGAGACAGACCTTCAGCACCCAGGGAGGTAGCGGGGCACCCAGCACTGCTGCGGACCCAGTTTTCACCCAGCCTTGCTCAGGTTTTTCCAGCTCGCAGGGAGAGCTCTCGGAGGCCAAAATTAACTCACAGTGCTCGGAGATTTGTATTAAGTCCTAACTCTCCCTGACGATGACTAAAGGCCTGGAAACCAGAGCTCCACCTCGAGCCAAGGGACTCGAGTGACAGCCTGACATCCAGCTAAAGAAACTATTATTTTTTTTAGTGTATTAGTGGATATATTGAATTCTGCGCTCCGGACTGTGCGTTTTCAGGGCTGACCTTCGAGCAGCGTTACCTGGTCGGGTCCGGGCGATGCAGAGCGGTAACAAACCGTGCTGTGGGCAGCGTCTGCGCCGCAGGCTGGGCGGGAGGCGGGGAGCGCCCAGCCCCGTGCCGGAGCCCGGTGCCGTTGAGTCAGCCGTGACTCAGCTGCTGCGCCCCGCGCCAGCCGCCCCTGCCCTCCTCTGCCCGCACCTCCCCGCAGGTGGCTTCCCAGCAGGACTCTCCCCTTCCCCCTGCCCTCTCCGCAGGACGCTCCTCCGCCTGCTTCTTAATATTACAATTTTCTAATATTTCTTTTTTTCTTTTTTTTAAAAACACCTAACCTCCTTTCGGCGCAGCACACAGACGATGAGCTGCACGAAGCCTCACAAGCTGCTGAAATTGCTGGGAAAAAAAGCTGGCTTTACTCGTTCGGCGGCTGCCAGGCAGCACGTAGGCTCTCGGCAACGTCTGTGGATGTGGGGAGATGCCGCATGAGCGGGAAGGAGAAATCTCAGGCAGAGAGATGCTGCTCCCACAGTGCTGGATCCTGTAACATGCAAAGTCTGGAGGCTCACGGCTTTATGCAACTTCTTTTACTAAAGATAGTTTATTTAGTTAACTCTGAGAAACCCGAGAGGCAGAATTGTTGCTCTAGAAACCACTTTGAAGGAGATAATTTTAAAAGATTTGGCACTGAACCCACTGTGCCCAAACCATACACTTTAAACAGTGCTGGCCAGCAGCACCTCCCGCAGCCCACGCCAAGCCTGTCTCCGTACGGGAAGAAACTGGGAGCGCTGGCTTGGGATCAGGGCGCAGTAAAGGCCCGCTGTGCTGGAGGCAGGCTGCTGCAAATAAAAACAGATCAAGAGCGAAACTGCTTACTTGCTCGCTTTGGGAGGACATCAGCACTCTGCCAGCAGCGCGCCCTCCTAACCCCACGCAAGGAGTGGGCTGCAGCAGCGGGGCTAAAGGAAAGGCAGGTGGACNGCTCTGGCAGGGGGTTGGATGAGATGATCTCCAGAGGTCCCTCCAACCCCTGCCATTCTGTGAAAAGCCACACCAGTAAGGGCAGGTACTGGTGATGTGAGCACATGAGAGACAGAGGTTTACATCTGCAACCTGCCAGCGAGGGGATGTGCCACTGCAACAAATCAGGATGAGGATTCACGTTATTGTTTGAACATTTAAAGAGGGGACAAAATATTCCATGACAGGCAAAAAGAGAGCTCTCCCAGCTCCCACATCCTTACAGCCCAACTCCACGCGGCTGTGGAACACTCTAGCAAAATTACCCCCCAACAAACACGACAGCCTGTGCACCGCAGCCCGGGAAGCACGACCACGTTATATATATAGCCTAAGGTCAGGTCAACTCCACAACTGGCACGGTGAACGACGATGTTGCAATCCCACTTCTCACAAGAGCTGAAATCAAAGTTTAGGGACAGAACAAGAAAATGCAGCCTCCCCCTTCCATGGGGGGTGCGGGAAAGTGGCACTTCTGCCCAGGGAGCGGGGAGGTATCGGGGGGCTGCGGGGTGGGTGCTCTGCAGTCCCTGTGCTGGCAACAAAAGCCCGTCCCCCAGTAGCCACACACTGCCAGAGGTGTGTCGTTAGACGAGTGCCACGCTGATCACACGTGCACAGGCTCGGGTACAACCCTCCATCCCCGTATGACGTGGACAACTTCTGTGCACCTACAAACATGCCTCTACCTGCTAAATGAAAGCCAGGCCAAGGAACAGAAGAACCCGAAACGCCCCACGATTGCAGCAGGGCGGTGCAAGAGAGGAGCAGGTAAGCCTTTTCCCATCTCAAACATCTGATTCCTGGAGTAAAAGATCTCAGAGAAGAGAAACTGGCTCCTGCTAAGCATGAGTCTGCCTCTGCGCCTTTATCTGCAGCTCCCTGCTGCTATCTCCTCCCCAGCGGCTGAGTCACTTCCTCTCTTCTGTCTCCACCAAATAGGTTTTAGTGACTCGCCTACACCTACCCAGCGCTTCTCGAGCCCAGCTTGTTTTTAAATGCATCTTTGAGCCCACTGACCAACCTCCAGGCCGCCGGCTGTCCTGCACGCAGGCAGGGAGCTGGGCTGCTGCCGCCCCTTGGCTCAGCTCCGCTGCTTGCACACCCGCTTCCCCAGGAAGGACAAGCTCTGAAGAGGAAGGGGAAGACGGAAAGCAGAGGAGCCCATGGGCTGGGGTGTCTCATGGCTGCGCTGCTGCTCCTCTGCACCCCGCAGCAGCCACCGCCTCTCCCTGGCAGCACTCAGCTCTCCATACCCTGCTGCTCTCTTTTTAATTTGGTTTCCTCCTCGATGCCGCCAGCAGAAACATTTCTAACATCCCTACAGCCAGAGAGAGACCAGAGCCCTGCGAGAGGCAGCTAACTGCTGCTGGGGGGCATGGAAAGCGGCTGGTGGAGCCCTACCACGACAGTTTAGCTGTCACGAGGGTCAGGCAGCCCTGAAGCAAGTTTGGGTTCAAATTCTCAACCAAGTATTGAACGTGGCAGAAACATCATTGACAAAAAGCAGCAGCCGCGGTTCTGGCTCAATCAGCCTTGCCTTGCCCTAGCCACGCTCCCTCCAAAGGTGACACCTCTAAATTTATTCAAGTGGGACACTACAGCACCCGTGCCGAAGCACTCCCCACCCTGCCTGCTGGAGAGTGAGTGAGGATCACCCGTGGCGGGCTGTCACCCCATCTGCTCCCCAGTGGCTGGGGGCCACCCTTGCTCCCACAGCCCCAAACCCCCATTTATGCATTTGGCAATGCCCAGGGAAGCGGTGGAATCACCGTCCCTGGAGGTATTTAAAAGACGGGGAGACGTGGTGCTGAGGGACATGGGTTAGTCGTGGTTCTGTCAGTGTTGGGCTGATAGTTTGACTCGATCTTAAAGGTCCCTTCCAACCTTGGCAATTCTGTGACTACGCTGTGCTCACCCATCTGCGTGCCACCAACGCAAACCTGACACTTCATCCCTGCACACAGCCATCAGTACGAGCTGTCACTTAACAAAATGAATTAATGTTTTGAAACCTTCTCTCGGGACAGGGAGTTCAGCAACTGAGAGAATTACTACTCGGCACACAGAAATCCAGAGAAATGCTGGGCCAGCCCCTGGTCGTGACACTGTGTGTCCTCGGCGTGGTGGCTGCGTGACCCAGGCGGCACTCGTGACCTTTTAAAATCTGCCCTCCCAACTTCTGAACCAGGGGAGACTGGCCGACAGCTTACAGAAGCTGACGCACCGCGTCCCACGTCAGACCACCTCACACGCCCACCGCAGAGTAACAGCAAATACATCTTTTTTACCATTTCTAAGCATATTCCCAGCTTTTAGTCCACTTTATCTCTTGGCACAATTATTGATCCCTACCTGACCAGAACTAGTTCCAAATGCACATTGCCTAAAAATGTACAGAAAGGACTTATGCAAACCTCTGACCATAAATCCACATCTAAGCCCCTTGCAACCAAATAGCATTATTTTCTCCATGTCAAAGCTTTGCAGCAGCACTTCCCAGTTGCTTACAAACCAAACAGCCCACTCAATACCTCTGTAGCTACGTGGAGCCATGGTGGGCAAGAGCTACATGTACCAGCCACTCTTCTGCCACGAGATGTGACCTGCCTGACCATGACACAGCCAGGCTGAAATACCCACAGCAGCACCAACGCTTCCCTGAGACCAGGTGTGTATTGAGGACGCGTTGCTCAGCCATGGCTGCAACCACCAAAGCAACCCTGACAATCCCAGGAACAGGCGATAACAGGTCACCTTAATGTCCTTATGGTCCTGAGGACCACTGGCACCAGCCCCAAGGAGCTGACCTAAACGCTCAAACAGCCCCAGACAGCCACATCGCCAAAGTCACACCTCCAGCCCATCAGTATGACCTCCAGGCGGTTTTACATGGTTTTGACAATGCCTATGTGCACACCAATTTGAAATAACTGTTCAGTATTAAGACAGTGAAGTACTAAACATTTAAAGCCCCAAACCAGCAAAACGTGGCTAGAGGTGTACACAGATGTATTTACATAGACATACACATATACATCAGGTTTACTTTAGGCAGATGCATGCAAGCTCGTATTTTTACTGCTTGTTGTTTTTCTTTTAAAGAGTACTTAGCTTTATTCTCTTATTTTCCAAGTTCTTACTAACAGGCCCAGCACTGCTTCTCGGCTCGTCTAAGCTGCAGTTCGTGAACTGGACTAGTTAGCAACAGAGAACGGGCCACCAGCCAAAGGAAGGGGTGTCTCCTCACAAAGCCGTCTCTTGGTCCAGGTAAATATGTTACTAAGAACACAAGGGTTTTAGTCCACTCAGCCCCAGATGTGTATGTGCACACCACCGTAGTTACCCTCTTGTCCACACACCTCTTCCTTCAATTAAAATATGCAGGTAATGTGATACAACGCTTCAATATGGATTGCCCTTCTATGGGATACTGTGTGCTCCCCACAAGCCCCAACATTCACATTTTGAGGGTGGAATATGTAATTTCTGTACCTGTATCCGAGTCCTTTTGATCTCCATTTGTTCCAACAGTGAAAGGCAACTTCCGTTTGGTCGCTCGCTCTTTCACCTCTTTGCCGCCATCGCTCCGGTCCAACTTTGGAGTCTTGGTTAGAGAAACTTTATCTTTATCCTAGAAAGAGAAAAGACCAGATTAACAACAGCCTTCCCCAGACTGTGCCCACCTAACCCGCCAACATCCTGCACCAGCCTCATTCTACTCTTCTACTCTTTCTACTGTGGGTTTCCGGCTTTAGGGTTTAGCATCTCGCCTCCACGAAGCTAAACCACCACCAGAGAAGAGCACGGCCAACCAAGGCTGCTGCGTGGTGCCAAACCTGCAACCAATCCACGTTAAAACCAGAGCCCCCGAATGTCTTGTGTGGGGCTGGGGACGCGCCCGGCTGTGAGGGCAGGGGAAAGGCAGGCTGGGGTGGGGGAACCCAAGGATTTGGGAAGGGTTTCCCAATCCCAGGCAGAAGTGGGATGCAGGGGAACGTGTCCATCATGTCCAGGCGACACACAAAAACCGGTGTTAAAGCCCTTTGTTCAAAATGGAGAACTGAGGGCTACTCCTTGGGGCCTGCGGTATTTCTAGCACCAGCATAGAGCATTACTATTTGAGCTTACGTGATAACATGTTATTCTGGAGAATACTCTGGCAGCCGACAAGCCTGAGAACATTAGTGACCGTTCACAGGACCAGCACGGCAGCCAAATGCACTTAGAAGGTTTGTGTTGCACAGTCAGCGTAATGGTTTCTACCAGAAAGGCCAGTACAGCTCTGCCTGTATTCCACAGGCAGCACTCTCCATCCCACAGCCAGGCTCTGCCCGTGCTCCCGCCATCGCCTCCATCACTCCGTCCCTCTCCCACGCAGGTTCCTACTGGGATTTTATGAGGAGAAGCTACCTTATCAACAAACCTACCGATACTGCACAAAGGCATGGTGGCGGTGCAGACACTGGCGGAGCACTCACTGACCTATGTCTGCTTGATACCAGTCTCGTTAATTTGGGCTGGTTTGGATTTTAACGTGCAGCGAGGTGAAGCAGGCGATGCCGGAGGCTGCTCGCTACGAGCGGCAGGAAGAAATTTTGAAGAAACATCCCGAGCAAGACAAAGTTACCAAGTATTGAGACGGGCAAGATTTTTCACATGAACAGTGAGAGCTGGTCCGTAACTCGAACTTCAGGAGCCTGCTGAGAATATACACAGGCTGAAGTCATGCACTTATGTTTTTTGCATGAGAAACAGCATTATTTTAAGCAAGCACTTGTGGATCGAACACTGCGCCACTGCTCTGAAAACAAGGCCAGAATGAGCAGCTTTGTGACAGATCCGATTTCAACAACCTCAGCAAAACCTAGACCCTAAACTTTAGATATGAAGTTAGATGAAATAAAAGCATCTCAATACATAAATCACACAAGACCATCGCTGGGAACTGCGACAAGCCGATCTATCAGAAATTCCCTTGTTTAGAGAAGCCCAGTCATGCTGTCTGCATCAGACCCAGCACCCTGGCAGGTGGCTCCCGTGCCAGCAGTCACAAGACCGCGGTGTCACTGTGTACACTGCTCCTTCCTCTTCCCCAGTTTCTCTCTGGCAACCAGAACTTCACCCGCAGATTAAAGAAAAACCGTTTACTCGAACCATTGGGTTCTGCTTGCACATCCCCTTCGCGACGGGGAGCGTGACGGCCCTGGGGCTGCACGCTCAATATTTGGTCCCTGTCCCCCGTGCTTGAGTCGGGGCTAAAAAACAAGGGTTGGGGAATCCCTTTTTTGGTAAAGCAAGCTAAACAAACCTATCCGACAGTGGCCGTTGTGGTTGGAGGGAGCCAAGGCACGTCCAGCCGTGGGCATGCAGGACTCCAAGTTGGGAGGCCGAGGAAGGACAGCCCTGCTCCAGAGCCCCTCCTCGGCACAGGAGCCAGCCGAGCGACGGGACAAAGCCCCAACAGCTAAAATAAACACTCCAGCATTTCCTTTAAACTCTCCAGACTTAAATGCATTTGTCTCATTATTTCTGACGCGAACAAAAATAGTTTGCAATAACAAACGATGCCACTTGTATTGCCAGCGGCTGATGTCACCAGCTCAGAGGTGTAAGTAGCGCCAGTGACCACCAACCATCCGCCAGGAGTGGCCTGTTCCAAGCAGGTAAGTTGGTCCATCCTTTCCCTCCCTGGTTTAATGGAAGCTCGAACAGCAACGCTGCATTCACACCCCGCTAACCCTCCACCAGTGTTGAGTATCCCAGAGGCTGCGTCCACACCGGGTAAAAGCACCATCTTCCCTGGGTGTAACGACCACAGAGACGTGGCCCCAACGTTCCCCTCCAAAACTTCAACTGCACTTCAAGACAACAATCAGCCCAACAATTTTTACCCTTAAAAGTCAGAGCCTGGAGTAAGAGCACAAAACCAGGGAAGACCACGGGCACGTCTCCTCCTCTGCTGCCCATGCCTAAGGGCACACCTGCATGCACTGCGCCTGAGCTGCTCCGCCACCCGGGAGCCATGGGATCGGGAACAAATTGTTGGTGAAACCCGGTACCTTTTCCTGCTCTGAAAGTGCATTTGTGCTTCTCACATCCAGAACCTGTGGCTCAGGTTTGCCAGCACCGAGGGCTGGCAGTCCTCAGTCAGAGAGGTACTTCTAGAAGATTCTGAGGTGGATCAATCACAGCTGACGCTTCAAAAATGGTGCTTCCCTGCATCAGCCGCCGTGCTCGGTGTCCAGACTGTAATTTCCACACCCAGACCCTCTGAGCAGGCCATTCCACCTGCTGTTTCAGTACTAGGATACTCTTTGCCTGCTCTCGCAGCGGGAGGTCAGGATGTGGCCGAGACCCCGGCACCCCGTGGTGGGTTTTCCTCCACTCCCAGTTTTTCTTCCAGACACTAGTTTCACATTGGGAGCTCCAACAAGAGGTCAATTGTGCTCAGCACAAAAAATACAAATTCTTTCACTGTTTGTTACCTTGAAAGAGATTTCACGCGGAGCAAACCCGACACGTCCTCTGCTGCCCGAAAAGCTCTGCCTTGCAGGCAACCCAGCTCCGGGCAGCGCCGCTGCTCCTGCCCCCCACTTAAAAGCAAACGATGATCGGTGACAGCTTTTTTTAAAATATACCTTCTCCAAAATTCCCTTAATCTTTGGACTTTCCTGCTGTGGTGCGAAAGCCTGAACCTGCCAGCACAGGGGAAGTGCGGTGCCCACAGGCCAGGTCAGCCGCCTGCTGGATTAATGCCAGTCGGGATCTCTGCACATGCAGGAATAAGAAAAAGTGCAGGACAGGTCAAAACGCAACTTACTCTAGAAAGTTATTGTGATGTTGTTAAAAGCTCCGTGTTGGAGGAAAGACAAAGAAGAGAGGAATTAGGCAAAAATCCTTCCCAGACAAGACGGTGATCCCAGCATGGAAATGGCACTGGCTGTGTGAATCCCAGCGTCGGGCACGCTGGGGCAATGTTTCGTTTGCATTCGCCCTAACGCTCGGAGCTGCTAATCCAGTAAATTCAGCAAAATTAAATACCAAGGAACCAAGGAAGTGGCAGCAGTCCCGGCACTGCTTTGAAGATTAATTTGTACAGTAGCACAATGATAACCTTTTACACTAATTGGAGCAAAGAAGATCCAAACTTTGCTCCCCCCTGGAAAGCAGCGACCTGCCGAGGACGCCTGCAGCAGTTGGCGGTGAAACCACAGCAGAGAAATTAAGGCATCTTGGAGAATCGTGGTCCTGAAAGTAACGTGCGTTTCATTTTCTTATTTCAAGCTTTACTTCCCTCATTATTTCCAATTTTGTAACGAAGAATGTCGTCCTTTTCTCGAGTAAAAGTTGTTTTTGTTTTTAGGTCTTCTCCTGTTTAAAGTAAGCTCAGGCTCCTCTGAATCAGGTTTCACAAAAGAAACAAACCCAAATTAATCAACATTGCAGAGAAATTTGTATGAACATCTGTGTGTGCGACAGGCTTGGGGCTCTCGAAGGCAGGGACAGCTCTTGGAGGGTAAGAGACAAGTCTGGGAATGGGGATACTGTCAAGAGCTCAGCAACAGAAACAAGTTCCCCTTTTGTAGGTGTTAATAAAAGCTGCTTTGGCAAAGGGCAGACAGCAGACCATGACTTCTGGAAAAATCCCCTACCGTCACGTTACGTTATTAGTAAGATTTACTATATGAATAACTGAACCCATCATGATTTACACTTGCTCGAGTTAAAAGATGCACCACAAGCTGCTATCAGCCGTCAGGGTTTGGAGCACAAACCGATCAGGAACTGGCCCCCAGAAGCTGCCACGTGAGATGCGACGTCGCTGTAAGCCACGTGTGCGGCGGATGGACTGGAAGCGCTTCACTGCCTCTGTGCTGACTTCTCTTGATGAGATAGATTTCTAATCAGCAATCTGATAGCCATCTGCTCAGGCCATTAGTGACATATTCAAATAAAAGCCACTTTTCACCCTCACACAGAACTCCAGCTAGGCCAGCTTAATGTAGCTTCTCAAGAGCAAACCCAAACATGTAGTTCTTTTAGATGCAAAATTCTGCATCCACATACAAACCCATACAAAGGCATTCCTATTCCCAGCAGAGAAGCTGATCTTGCCTCACAGGACGGGCCGTGCATCCACAGCCTGCTCCTCCCCTCCGTCCCGGCGCTGGGCGCAGTGGGGCTGTGCCGTCGGGGCTCGCACAGGGACGCCAAGCCATCGCCTCTGCCTGCCCGGAGCCCTGCCCGCGCTTCAGCGCCGACAAAACCTGACTCACACCCCAGCCGCTTACGCAAAGACTTGCGTTGCCAGCGATGGAAATCCCCCAAAGCCCTTTGTTCTCCCAAAATAAGCTGAAAGCATTTCAGGTTCCAATGCTAGTTAAAAATAAGCAGCGATGAGCAGAACCAGCCTGGGAGGAGAGAAGCCCGGAAGGACCAAAGGCTCCAACACCCGCGTCCCCTGGGCGATGCCCCACACCGAACTCCTGCCGTGGGCAAAACACCCCATGCCGCAAAAAGCAAATGCGGCAAGAGCGGGAGTTTCCCTGCACTCAACCACAGCCTGTTGTTTCCTCAACAGGTCTCTGCCTGGGGGGAGAGAAGGGGCAGGCCAAGGGTTCACCCCTGCGTTACAAAAGAGGATGGATTTTACCCAGAGAGCACACTGGACATGGTGGAAACCGAACACCAGTATCCCCAAAATCTGCATCCCTTGCGGCCTTTCCAAAACCAGAGTACAACACATAGACACACACACAAAGTTTCAAAAAGTCTGAATGTGGGTCACGATCAACGTTGAAACAAAACATTATGGAGAAAACTGGAACTGAAGTCCCTTTCCTGCGTGTCTGGGGCCTTCATGGAGGTTTGTAAGAAATGTGAACTATGGGTTGCTTATCCTCACTGAAACATCGGCTCTTCGGCATCTAAGTCTGCACGTTCCAGGCCCCGGCGGGCGGCTCTGTGCTGGATGCACAGCCCGGCACTCGTTCGTGTGGCACAGCACAGCCCTAGCAGTCCAACAGGTTTCAAGAAGAATCGAGAAATAAGGACTATGTTCTCTTTTCTGGAACTGGGAGAAGAGCACGGAGAGAAAATAAAAACGTTTTTGAAGGGAAAAAAAAAATTAATGAAATAGGAGCAAAACATATTCATGCTACTGAAATTATTATGGATAAAAAGTGTAGTAGTTTTCCCCCTTCTCTCCTGGGGAAGCCAACTGAGTTTGATCCAGCCTGTATCAGCAAGGCACCGTGCTCCCCCAGCAAGGCTCCCTCCCCTATCACCTGGAGAGGGTGGGGGCAAGAAGGCAGCCTTTTCAGCAGTTTTCCTAATGTTTTCTCCGCCCAGTTTGCTCAGCTGATCTCTGCTGGCTCCTGCTGGCAAAAACCAGGGGTCAAGTGCTGCTCTGCTCCGCGTTCAACCACTGTTCCCACTATGCGAGTGGGAGCGTTTGCCCATAAAGAGACAAATCCTCTGCAGCCACAGCCTCTGAGCACACGGTGTAACCACGCAGCCAGCGGTCCCAGGCACATCAGGAAATGGTTTCGACAACCCATATAATTCTTGCTGCGGCGTCCTGCTCAGCCTAAGTCATGAGTAATCTGCTTCTGGGTATGGGGATCTGTGGATCTACACCAGAAAGGAGAATTATTCATATATGGCGTGCATGTTTTCACAAACCCCTTCAGACCGAGCTCGAGCAGAAGGCGGCTGCGGGCAGCCCGCCCTGGGCAGGCTGTGCACAGCCATATAAGGCTGCCAGGACCCGACCGGCCGCCTGGCTGCCTCCACTAACCCCGGGAGAAACGGCTCCTCGCTCAACGGCAGCAAAGCAGACGAAGCATCGCATGCTGTCGGCCACGGAGGGCAACAGAGGCACGGTCTGTACACCGCTTCTCGTGGCTGCGCCAGCACAAGCGACGTTGCACGAGCTAATAGGCCCCTCCCCTGGAAGGGCACGGAGCGGGGAGCAAGGAGGAGTTCCCTCTTATAATTAGCTCTGCAACCAAAAGGCAGCAGCTTGCATCCTCCTCCCCAAAGCACGAGGCCTCTGCAGAAAGGGCAGCCTCCCAGAGAGCTCGGCTGTAGCGTCTTCGAGCGCAGAACGCACACGTTTCCTGGGTTTCCAGCCCACCGTAACCCCAGGACCGCTGAGCATCCTGCACCGTTACCCGCCTTCAGTGCTAGAGCTTCAGAGCCCAAACGTAGGAAGCTGATGTTTAAACAGCTGTGGATATTAAGGTCACATGGAGAGAAAAACACTTCTTAAGTGGCACCGCAACTATTGCTTCACCACGCTCGCCCTGTGCCCTGTCGCAGGCAGCCCCGGTGGGTGCGGGTCCCTCGGTGCGGCTCGGTGCCGGCTCTGCCGCAGCCGCTCTCTGCCTTCCCCAGCGAGCCTCCGCCAGCTGGCGTCTGCCAAGCCGCAGGCTCGGGCCTTTGAAAGTGTTGACAAAGGCAAGATAAATTAAAAGCAGCCGCTTGCTTGACAGGCAGGTACAACAGCGTCTGGAAGGAGAAGGTCTAACGACCGAGTGCTTTTACCCTGAGTCACTGCTCCAGCTCACGCTCCAGAGTTAACTAGAAACGCGGCGATTTGCTGCGCCACGTCCTTCGGCCGCTCAGGCTGGATCTCAGCTCAGTCCCTGGAGGACTGCGAGTTTTTTCTCCATTGAGAAGAGCAGAATGAAGTGAGCAGAAAGGCTCGTCCCCATCCTTACTCAATACCTCCGCAGGTCTGCGCTGACGCCTCTGAATGGGAAGCATAAAATTATTTGTGTCCTAGTTATTTAGCCAGCGGGAGATAACTCCAGTTCCCGGCATCCCTAGCGCCGCTCAACAAACCTGCTCTGTAAATAACATGCAGCCTTTAAGCTGGCGCGAGTGGATGAAATAAAATGGGAGCTGATTCATATTATAACTGATCCTCTCCCTCCCGAAGCACCTGCGCCAATGTTAAGCTTCTTACACAGCGCAGACAAAACCCCGTATTTACATATCCTGCACTGCCGGGCTCAGCCTCATTTGCCAGGGTAAATGTTGGTGTCTTCCCAACGCAACAGGGCAGCCTTTCCGCCTCCAGCATCCCTGCTCCTAGTTTTTGTCCCCCCTCCTAGAAGCTCGGGCTCTCGGCACGGCTCCTGAACCGGACCCGTGCACGCCTGGTGACACAGAAAGGGGAACCAGCACGCTCGATAACCAAATTTCTGCCCGGGATTTTCCCACTGGTTATTTGTCATTGTGCTCATTTTGTCAATAATATGACCTCAATCATAAGAGGAGATACCACCACCAACACGGGTGGGGTGCAGGGGAAGCGACAGAGCAAGAGGCACGGCATCATCGCTGGTGCTTGCAAAGCTCAGCTTCAGCTCCCAGGGCCTGGCAGAAACTCCTGGGGGAACACTGGGAACGAAGCAAGGAGGTGAAAGGAAAGCGGATGATATTTGCTTCCATAGCAGAAGACAGCAGATGTAGCTTTTAATTTTTATTTGAAGGTAACACTTGTACACAGCTTTATGCACAACTATTTACTGGAAACTACTGATACTGAGAAGGATGAGAAAAAGCTGAATGAGAGGAGGCAGAGCTTAAGTCTGGAGCAAACCGAGAAATCTGCGAACGAAGGAGAGAAGCATGAACTTATTTATCTTTAAACTCAGATTTCATCTCAGTAACCTCACCTCAAGCCCAGTCAAAACCTAAACACTTCAAATAAAACCCCAGAAGCAGTAATTTCGGCAGAGCAGCTCACACGCTGAGTCCCGGTCGGGCCACACTCAGAGCCCAGACTTCTGGGTGAAGCAAGACCAGCCGAGCCTGACACAGACTCGGCATTTACAGCCAGAGGAGGAGGAGAAACTCCTCCCTCGCACAGCACGCACTTGCGAGATCACTGCATTACTTGCTCCTTCCACAGCTTACTGCAGGAAGCCTTAAAAACACACAGAGAGAATCTTCCAAAGCATCCCGCCGTCGCTTGGCCAAGTCGGGCCTATGTGGCTGCAGCACCTCTCAGAAGTACTGCAGCCACCGAGAAATAAAGTGGACCCCACCAGCTGGCGTCTGCCAATACACAGATTTGATTCCAGTGATAACAGCCCACGGCAACCTCCTGCCACATGCAATACTGCCATGGCTTGAAGACATCAGGCACAAGGGGCAGCATCGCTAAAGGAAGGCGAGTGAACCAAACATGTTACCTTTTTCCCCGTTTGTTTCTCCACCATGTCGTTGCTGAGAGAGAAATCTTCTGGCTGTGGTGTTTTAGAACACCCACCCTTGGGCATCGTTCTGCCTTCCTTACTTGATCTTCATTTATGCTGCCATCGCTTCATCATCAACCGTCTGTTTAGAGAGAGGAAAAGAGAAGTTAGACATCTCGAAAAGATCTTTCCACTGGGGGGAAAAAAGGTAAAACACTTCCCATGGGGATAAACCTCCACCAAACTCTTCAACGGCAGCACTGGGATGGCAGAGCACCTCCAAGTGCCGGGCAAAACCGCTGCTGGCTTCTGCCACCTTCCGCATGGGAAGCAAGCTGGGACCTGCAGTTGCAAACATGACTTGTTTCATGTGCAAGGGATAGTTTAAAATGGATCATGCCCAAACAAAGAACAATATCCCTCCCGTTCTCCATCTACAGCATCCCTGGCAAGCCTACGTAAAGGTTCCTGCAGCTCCAGCTCTGTCCAGAGCGTGGGGACACGGGGATGGACCCCTGGGTAGGCGTCTGGAGCAGGGAGAGCCCCGCTCCCCTCGTTTGTCAGCCCGAACTCCCAGACTTTCACAGGACTAACACACACATCGCTAAATTACAAAACCTATTTACAAAATGCACTTTTTGAACATGTCACCACGATGAGACAAGACCAGAAAACGCCAAGGGGGCACAGCGTTCCCGGAGCGGCTCACCACGGGCTCCTCACCCCGGCACCGGCGCTGCCGCCGTGCCTTGGCCTAGGTAAGACAATTTGGAGAACAACAAAGCGCTCCCTGCTCCTGCCACATGTTGCCTGGTTACAGGGCTGAAAAGACAACTGACATCTGAAATACAGCAAAGCATGAGCTGCAACAGGGATCAGAAATACCAGCTGAAGCCAAGGCAGGCAAGGCCTTTTTAGGTGAACAAAAATATCTCCTCTCCCGAGACCAGAGGCTAAAAAGCATCCGTGCAACAGTATATCTCCGAGAAGTGACCCACGTCAATCCCTACAGCAAAGGTCTCCTCGTACTTACGCTGAAACGGCATAAACAGGCACCATTTGAAAACTCGTTCCCCAGCTAATTGCCACCTGACAACACTACACATTGCACCCATTAACTTCTTATAACAGCGGCTGGGTTTCTGCAGAGCTACAATTGCAGGAAATTGTCCAGGAACAAAGTCATGCAGCGCTCCATCACAAGATGGGAATTCTGTGGGCGGGGAGAGAGAAAAGAAAACAGAGGAGAGGGAGAGGAGCCAACCCTCCCGCGGGCTGGAGGACAGGGGACAGAGCAGCACGGACCTTGAACCCCGTCCCGGGCAGCGTCAGGAGATCCCAGCACCTTCTCGCCAGGGGCTGCGTCCCCCGCGGTGGCGGGGGCAGGACGGGGGTTAAAGGCTGGAGGAAGACTAGCGCGGTGCTTTCATCAGCCTTGTCTTTTAGAAGTTCCCTGGAAATTCCTTCATAATTTAAATGTTTCATTTATGCTTCAGAGGTTTTAGGGCCCTTTGGTTTGGTTTGTGGGTGTGGTTTTTTGTTTTTTTTTTTGTAAAAAAGTGATTTTTAGAGGCCCCATCCCAGCCCTGCAGCAGCAGCACAGATTCCCAGACCAAAGCACCGCACGCAGACAGTGCTAAGACACCCCGGCGCTGGCATTTTCAGCAGGAGACTGTGCTTTCCAAGGCGGCTAATCCTCTGCCCTAGCTCCTCCGCCTGGGCCACAGGAGGACAGTTACCCATGTTTAGGAATGGAGGCTTTGGGGACTGAAGCCACTTTGTGTCCCCTCGCTTGATGCAGAGACAAGCTGCCATGCTGACTTCTGGGACCCCCACTCAGGAGCCCCCAGCCCTTTCCTTTTGGATGTGAGAGCAGGAAAGGACCTGAACTGGCAAAGACAGGAGCAGGCTGATCAGCCCTCCTCATCGCTGCAGATGAGAAGCAAAAACAGAGGGAAAGCGAAGAAAATTCAGCATACCCACCCAGCATATCCATAAAGAGAAAACAGAAAAATCTTCTGCTAGAGTCTCCAAATTTCTGCTCTTCATCATCTGAAGGGCCTGCATCCCAGCACAAGCGCCAAAGTTCAAGCACCACAAGGGCTGACTGAAAACAGCACCTTAAAAAGGCAGCTCAGCCGTCCTGGGGCAGGCTCGGCGCCGGCAGGGAGAGCCTGGAGCTCGCAAAACCTGAAGCCAAGAGCAAGCGTCCGTGGCCTCAGCGCTCCCACACACCCAGCCAGGGCTTCACCGGCTAGCAAGATGTCCCATTTCACAGCAGCGTGGCTCTCCTGCCGCTGGTGATGCTCCACCAAAGGCACTGCCCCGGTGCCGGAGGTGTCCCCTCGATGCTGCACACCCATGGGGTCCCAGGCGCTGCAATTCCTTCCTCTAGAAACAGCTTCAGCCATTTACAGCCTCAGGAGCCTCACTCTGTCAGCCATCATTAACCAATTTGTACAGTTTAAGAATTTTTTCCCCTCAGTTTCACCCACTGGTGCTTTTTAAGGTACAGATAAAGGAGAAACGAGCATGTGCCAGGGAGGAGGCGGGAGCCGGCAGGAGCACTGGGTCAGTGCGGAGGACACGGAGTCGGCCACCTGAACAGATTTACTCCAGTACTCACTGCAAATCTAAGAAGTGAAAGTTCAGATGACGTGTCAGGCAACGGAAATTTATTTACACTTTGCAAAGGATATTAAAAACAAGCAGCTTCACGTATGCCGGTCGGGAGCGCAGGGAGCAGCATGGCTGGGACCAGGGCACGCTCCGCACCCAACCACCAACAGCCAAAAATAAAACCCACACCATTTCCAGTGCCTCCCTAAAACCCTTTCACGGCCTGCACGCTACCGATTTATTCTCCAAAAAATTCTGCCCGCTCCCGATGTCTTTGGGGCTGTTTGTAGCCGGGGTAGGTACCTATTCACGTGGAGCTTCCAAAACCTGTTTAACTGAGAAAAGGCCAGACGGATGCCAGATTAATTCTGCACCCCTTCTGTTCATCTAGCTGACTCATTACACTTGGAAAGCTGGCTGCCTCGCCATGTAAACAGAGCACTGGCCTGTTTAACAGCTTGGAGGGAGTATTACATTTGCACAACAATTACCAACAAGGCTCGCAGTCTTCGTTTCATTTTTAAGCACGTTTAATAAGAGTCAGAGGGGAGGTACGAATTCCCGGTTTGGAAGAGTTATCCCCAGCTCGCCGGAGCGACGGCGGAGCATTTTCAAGTCGCAAATCTCAGGTTGCAGAATTGCAATTTGGCTTCAATCCCTCCTAATCTGGGAGCTGGACAAGCCACCCCCTTTTCCGCGACACCCCCTCTCAACCTCACCTCCCCACCAGCAGACAATCATCACCCTTCCTATTTTGTAAACAATTAACTAAGCTCCTTGAACTAGATGATTACACGTCTGCCGCACAATAAGAAGCGGGAGACAGAGTGAGCTCAACGGAATATAATCCCTCGCACTTCTCCGGGAAAACAAAGAAGCTGTTTACCTCTGGTGGGCAGCCAGCCCCCGGCCCGGCTGGCAGCAGCCCCCCAGCTTTCCCCCAGGAAAGAGCTATGGAGAGGGGGAGTTTGTCCCAGGACTCGGCCAGACTGGAGATGGCAGCTCCCACTGGTTCGAGACGGCCGGCTCCAGCCAGCAGCACCAGGTGGCAGCTGGGAAGGCCATGGTGGTCCCATCTCCCGGCGTATCGCACATGGGAGATATTGCTTGCAGGGAGAAAGCTAAGGAAAAGCAGAAACCACAGACATGTGGTCCTGGTGTGGTGGGGAGAGGGCTGAGGTCCTTGCAGCCACTGTCCCACCATGGCAGGGCTGGTAGATGTGGGGGTCAGGGCCCCCACGGCACCCCCGGCACCTTCCTGGAGGGTGGAGAAACAGGAGTGCCAGAAGCACGACCAGGAGCGGGGCTGGAGCTGTGCCGAGTGAGGCCGGCTGGGAACGGGAGGGCTCCGCAGAGCCAGCTCCAGCCAGGCACACACATGCACCGTCCTCTCCGCTCCCCTTGCTGGGGCGAGAACCAGTTGAAAACATTTTTTATTTCGCCCAGGGCATGCCAAGCCAAAGCCACACACTGAGACCAAGCACTTCCGCGGAGGACCTCAAAAGGCAATGGTCCCAAAAGGGATGGGAAGGGAAGGGGGGGTGTCATCAGTCCCTTGGAGCTGCGGGAGGAGGAAAGCACTGCTGGCTCCATGCTCAGTCCCACTGGGCTGGCTGGGAGGCAGCGCGGGACCAGTCGCACCCGTTAGCCAGGACTGGGCTCCTGGAGAAGGCGATGGGCAAATCATGATGGGTACAGATGTACACAGCCAACACTGTGCCTGACAGGAGAGGAGATTCCTCCCTCACAAACCCAACAACACCCTGTCCCAACCCAACCCTCTATCCCTACACCTCCTGCCTTCATGGGCACAGCGAGCAACATCCGTATCTGTGACAAGAGAAAATGCAAAGAGCGCTGAAGTCATCAGCGGCTTTCAGATGTGCATCCAAGGCGGAGGGAGAACTCTGCCTGGGCTGTCCATCCCGTCCCTCCAACCCTGTCCTCCTGCAGGTCCCGGCTCTCACCCTGCCGCGTGGAGACCAGCCGGGCTCCTGCCATCTCTTATCTGAAGGCACAACAAATGAGCTCATGCCCAAGATGTGTGCATTGGAGCCTGCCCATCCCCTGCCAGCTTGGAGTAAAAAAAGATTGCGCAGACTTCTTTAAATGCCAGACAATAAAGAAGAAAGCTGGCTGGAGGCTCTTACCCGTTACAAAAAAACTCTGGTGCAAGGATGGTAATTAGAGGCGCAGACGTTATTTGCACAAATCCAACACATTTGTTTCGTCTGAAAAGGTTGGAATATGGACAAGTCCCATTGAAACATGAAAATTTTAAAACCTCAGGCTCCTTTTGAGGGCGCTGTCCCAGAAAAACAGGCGTCCTCAAATCTTACGAAAATTGCCTTAAAGTAACAACTCACACAGATAACATCGAAAATTTCATCACAGACTGGCAGGGGTTGGAAGAACCTGTGGAGATCACCTCGTCCAACCCCCTGCCAGAGCAGGGTCACCCAGAGCAGGGGGCACAGGAACGCCTCCAGGCGGGTTTGGGATGTCTCCAGAGACGGAGACTCCACCATCTCCCTGGGCAGCCTGGGCCAGGGCTCTGCCACCCTCAAGGGAAAGTTCTTTCTCATGTTTAGGTGGACTTGAACATGTTCCTATGCTCGTTTGTGCCCGTTACCTCTTGTCCTGTCCCTGGGCACCACTGAAAAGAGCCTGGCCCCATCCTCCTGACACCTACCCTTTAAGTATTTATAAGTGTTGATGAGGTCCCCCCTCAATTGTCTTTTTTCCAGACTGAAGAGACCCAAATCCTTCAACCTTTTTTCATAAAAGAGATGTTCCAGTCCCCTCCTCATCTTGGTAGCCCTTTGCTGTCCCCCTCCCCAGCAGTTCCCTGTCCTTCTTGAACCGGGGAGCCCCTCACACTGGAAAGCGCGGGGAGAAAAACAGAAGTTGAAGTCTTTCAATGTGCTGCACTGTGCCCTTCTCCATCACCCTGCCATACCTCTACCGAGATGTTTGCCACCCCAGCAAAGACCACCTCCGAGCCCTGCAGTACAGAGGGACCCGCTGAATCAGCAGTAAAACCACAGCGTACATCACCAACAGGTTCGCTTGTGCAAAAAAGCCACCGTCACTCCAACCCAGCGCTGCCCATGCGCGTCCTGTTTAGTGCCGTGTAACCGACACAGCTCCCAGCTCCTCTTCACCAGCTTTTCCTTCACCTGTTAGGCTGATATAACTCACGATCAGTACCTAACACTGTCTGTGAACACCAGTGGGACCTGCACTTTGAGGAACAAGGAACAATTGTTCTTTGTGCTCCAGCTCAGCTCCGGAAGAGTAAAGTCCATCTTTTTCCACCATCGGTACATAAGCCCAAGAGCAGCCGGAGGCCCGCGAGCCAGCAGGGCAAACACAGGTGTGTTGCATTCAGCAGCCTTACACCAGGCAATCACCAAGATTAGCTATTAATAACGAGATAGTGCAGCCCAAGGTGCCAATTCTTACAGCCGTTACCAAAACAAGGGAAAAGCAGAGAACTCTGCACCTCTCTGCTCTGGAGGCAGGCGGTTGGAAAGCTGGCCTGCCGTCACAGCCGAGGTCACCCCAGTTTCACAGCTCCATCATGCCCTCACCCTCAACTCATCATCTTTCTTTCCCCTGGGGAAGTTGCTATCTTTTTCTTCTTGACTTTGGAAGGCGGATGTCACTCCTTATCGGGAGTTCTTGAGAGATGAAACAGCTTTCTTCACCAATTTGCATGGCTACTCCCCTCCTGTTCTCAAAATTATTACCTGCTCCCCACAACAACAGCCCTTTCTTCCGCCTTTCTCAAATATTTATTTCACCTTAACCCACAGTGCTTCCTGACCTCCTGATACGCCTGTAACTACTCCCATCTGGACGTATTTGCGTGGGGCTCAGGCAAGGCTTGCTTGCTTTCTCAAGTTATGTGGCAGCCAAGTAGAATTAGTAAAATGAATTAAAGCAGCTATTAGTATCTCAATCATCTGTGAGACAGATGCCCCTTCCCCGTGTTTGGCAGGACCTGCAGAAAATAACCCAAGGGAGGAGCTCAGTGGTTTGTGCACGTGGACACGCACCCACGTCTTCAAGGACCACAGTCAAGATGATGCTCAAGACCTCGCTGGGCACTGTGAAAGTCCAACTCCTCAGCGGTTCTCTGGCCATGACCCGCTCCACGAAACCATCCCCGCTTAACGGGTCACACTTAAACCACAACCCCCAGGCACGTAACCTGTGAGTGCCGCTTCCTGCCCCAGCACCTGAAGACGGGGCGACGGTCTCAAGTTATGATGACAACTCTAAATTTTTCTACTGCACGAAGTGTTACTATTCAACAAGATTGTATCTGGCAATTTCTGCCCAACTACCCTGTGATTCAGAATACTCCAGCTGGGACCGTTCTTGGGATACACGGAGGCCGAAATAAAAGCGAGCCCTGACAGTACCCTGACACCACGAACAACCACTCTGCCTGTGTGGTTTCTCCGGGAGCAATTTTTCCCACAAACCCTTCCCTCAATTATGTATATGCAGCTGCCTCTTGATATTGCTACATTTCTAGATGCCGCTGATTATCTGGTTTCTGGCCAAGGTTACAAAACTGTTGTTTCAGTCAGTTCTCCGAGCCGCGGCCTGGGAGCGGGATCAGCTGGGATGAGGAAAGCTCTGGAGCAGCCGGCTGGAGTAGCGCACGGCCCTGCCGCACGGCTGTTAGTCAGATCGGGAGAGCAGATTACGACACCATTGCCCTCTTGGTGTGGGATTGCAGGATGGCTCCGGATCGCTGGCTCAAACCAAAACGTGCCAGAGAGGGAAGACTCTGCGCTTTGCCCATCTCCTCTCTGCTCTGCACAGAAATCCATCGGGCTTCAGCCAGGGACGAGCTGTAAACCACGTCTGCCAACACAATCATCTACCAGACTTCCTGCGCATCAACCTCCTTAGGAGAGTGATGAACTCCACTTGGATTTCCCCACTGCTGCTGCGTAGGGGAGGAAAAATGTTCTCCTGATTAAGTACATCCCAAGGACTCACACAAAGCAATAGCGTGCGACTACAGAGTGATGGGCAATGCTCGCTCTAAGCAGACTGCACAGCACATTGCATGTCACACGCATTTAAGAGGAAAAAGTGCACTCCAAACTATCCCCCACACAGAAAGCAGGATAGAAATGCATGTGCTGAGAGGTATGAGGAGTGCAAAGCCTTTATCCGTGGCTCATCGCGGCCCAAGGGGGCGGACTCAGTTCACCCAACGTGCTCACAGCCTGTCCCCGAGGTCCCACCAGCGGGGAGAGATGGGGATTCACCGGGGCTGCTTTTTTCTGGCAAAATGTGAATAACACAAATCCGCGCAATCCATTCCGTTCCCAGGATGGTTTGGGAAGCCAGGCTCTGCCCGCCCCCATGCCCAGCAGGGAGCTATGGCTGTGGCCCGCTGCGGTTTGCTCTGCTGAAGCGCAGCTCAAGGGCTTCATGAACATCAGCCAAGCCCCAGAAACGAGCTGGGCCCGATTTTCAAGACAGAGAAACATGCTAGCACAGACAATTCCTGACCGTTGCTGTTCTTGATTTGATGCCGACCAAATCTCAGTGAACGCAGCAAGGGCAACAGATGAAGCAGCAGCAACTGGCGGTGCCCTGGCAGCGAGCTGCGTCACCTACCCCACCGTCCCGGCGGCAGCCCGGGGACCCCGGTGCGAGAGGCTGGCAGGGTCTGCTGGCATGCTCTGCTCCATCCTCGGCCGGGGTGAGGCTCCTCCACGCTCCCCACCTGCAGACTTTCCATCTTCCCGTTCCTGGCACTAGTGACTTGTCCCAAGGGGAGGCTGCGGGGCGAACACCATTCCTACAGAAAGCTCACGTCGGCTCCTGCGAGCCCCATCTGCCGCTTAGCTGCGGAGAGGGAAGGCTCAGGAAGGCAACAGAAAGCAGAATGCATTTGTGCTTATTTGCAGTCGCCTAAATTAGCACAGGCATCTCCGTTACGTGGCTAAATCACCAATAACTTTGTGCCTTTTTCGCCTCCGGGAGCTGGGTATCCGCACGGACGTAACGCAGGCGGGCCGGGGCACAGCAGGCAGGTTCTATCAGCAAACTCAGACCCGGTCCTGTGAGTTTGGGCTGCATTAATTAAATAAATATTACATATTCCTAGCGTAGATTTCTGTATATACTTGCGTACATGCACACACATGCACAGACAAGCACACACACATATCTAAGGTACATAAACACTGCAGTAAAACCCCAAACGAGACTTTTGCTCCAGTCCTGTCCAATTCTGTGTGTTACGTGCTCCAGACAAAAAACAGCTCTTACTACAACACCCCTACATTACTTAAGCCCTTAAAACCCAAGAGGAGACGATGACCAAGCACGTTAATTACAAGAGAAATAAAGAAACCAAAAATATTTAGCAAAAGGTGGCACAGCCATCGTAACAGGATCCTTCAAGCCGAGGAGACCTCCAGTTTGGGGTCTGCTACGACCAGCCCCAGGCAGCGTGGGCTGCGTGGATGCCAGCTACACCCTAAGGAAAAGCCTCCTTGAGCCTTGGTGGATTTAAACAAATGCTTTGGGATGTCCACGTTTAAACTCGTGTTCAGTCCGTGATGTCGCAACAGCCGAGTAACATCTTTTCCCAGCTGTGAGCATGAAAGACCATGGTAATCTCAGCAAAACATTTCTCTTCCTCCCTGTTCTTGCACAATTCTTCCCGGTTTCCCCCTCCCCGTCTCACCATCCTCGTGCCCACTGCAAACATGCAAAGCTTCCCCCAAGCGTGGGAACCTCAGGAATATTTTGGTGAATTTAGGAGCAAGTACTAGGCGACAGAACAAATCTCACACATCACCACTTTCCAGACAGAGGCCCTGAAGGCATCAGGCTTTGGGGAAAAAGCAGGCACAGAACTTCACGGATTTACTCTTATTTGAGGTCTGCAAGTCCGGGAGTTTCATTTTGGCTATCTTTCTCCTTTTCAACTGAGGCAAGTGGGTTAGAGTTTATGTTCTACCTATACACAAACCACTTTGCAGCAAAACTGCTATTTGTTTGCCGTACTACTGGAAGCTTTTAAATGACACGGTAAGAACCAAATAGAGATGGACATTAAAAAAAAAATATCCACAAAAGCAGAAAACCCCAGAACCATTAAGTATCTATTCCAGCAGAAAAGGGAAGACTGCAAAAGCTTGGATGCTCTGATTTCCCAAACTAACATTATACAGGGCTCACGTTGGAAGTGCCACATCAGCCTTCCAAACCTTCTATTAATACGTCGCTCAAAGTTTTGTTCGCCCCCAATACTGAAAACACACAGGACGGGTAATATCCTCTGAGCTAGTGCTGGCAAGAACCTGCCTTCGAGCAGAAGAGGTGGAGGTGACCTGGAGACCCTCGTCCCACAGCACAGGCTTCACGCTTCTGACACTGGGCTTTGGAAAACTGGCCTCCAAAACCCCAAACCACCACGGCAGGAGATCCACATCCTGAGAAAATCCAAGGCACCTAAGCTAGCTTCTGCTCTGAAGGAGTTTCCTTCTCCAGTAAGGGACCCAGGGCTGTAAGCAGACAGACCTCCCACCTTCAGCCCTTGCAGGCATCACCGTCCACCGCGAGGCGCAGCAGCCAAATCCACCGCCACCACCAAAACCCAGTGAGGGACAAAGCATCAAAGCTGCAAATCCATTGTACTCCCAGCAAAACACCAAACTCATGTGACATTCTCCCTCAAGATACGGAAAAGACTGATTCATGGCTCACACTGAACTGGGAAGTCTGTAAGCATGAAAGGAACTTGGGGTGGAGAGGGGAAGTCAAGGCCATGTAAAGTTTCGGGTTTTCTGCCAGGGCAGAACTCAGGGAAGCCTTTCTCACAAACACACCACGCACCATGGAGCACGCACGGCACGAAGCCAACGCCGGGCAACAACCGGGCTACGGAGGGGGAAAGGCTTCCACGGGTTTCTTCTTCCGCAAGCGGGGAGGGAAAGGGAGCGGGAGGTCTGCTGCGCAGATTTCTGGGCTGCAGGGCAGCCACACACAGGGAGCTGCTCTCCCAGCTGGCTCCACATGCAGTTTTGAACTGCAAACGCTTCCTCCCAGCCACTGCCGCTTCCCCCTCCCAGCAAAACTGCCACCACACTTTTCATACTACTTAAAAAGCCGCCGTGGCTCCCCGAGCCCCGACATGCTGATAAGAACAGTGGATTTCCCAGATTATTTCAGCCCAAGCTGGAAGCAGAGCTCCGTCTGTAGCTGTGCGTCTGCTGACGACAGACCACCGCCACGCTTGCTATTTAACAAGCTGTACGACAGGAAAAAAGCTTGCTGTGGCTTCTGTGGGGCTCTGCGTGCTGCAGCCAGCGCCGAAAAAAACCCCAAAGTGTGAGTTTCTCCAAGCAAACCACATGCCCCCGGCTGCCAGGCGTACGGGGAGAAGCACCGTGCCTGCTACCTTCGTCACTTCTGCTTGTCTTGTTTCAGCAGCCAAATTCCCCATCTGGTTTTCCCGATCCTCGTCCAGCAAGCGGTGCCTCCGCTGCCGTGGGGGCCGGCAGGGTCCCTGCCCACGGCCACGCCGACGCCAGGAGGCTTACGCCTGGCTCAGCACACTGCCAAGGACCCCGGCCGTAAACACGTTAAGAATAAAGCTGCCATCCTCTTCCAGGGGATGGCAGGAAAGGTTTGGGCACAACACGACCCTGCTGCTGGTTTGCCAAGAACCGAATCAAGGTTAATTCTCCACAAACCTGCAACTCTCCTCTCTTCTTCCTCCATCTCCATCTCTCAAATTACAGTGCTTTTGAAGGTGATCTATTGTATATAAAGACATAGGAATGCATTTATCAAACCGAATATATTCTTGGATAGGGGAAATTCAATTTTCTCTACAAAGCTATTGTTGAGCGTGTCATCAGAGCGGGAGTGATGGAAAGCTGTAAAAACGGGCCTGCTTTAACGGATCGTTTCCATAAGGACATGGGGCCCTACCCTTCAAAAAAGAATTGAGAGCCCCTCCTGACTTTGGGCCTAATTAACATGTACACAAGGCCTCTTGTAAAACAATTTGTTATAAAGCTATTACTTGAACACTCGCCAAAAAACAATCCAAGTTAAGAGTACCTGGGGCTGGGTTTCAGCAGCTGACCAGAGACGTGCCATGCTGGGAAGCGTGAGGCTCTGCAGATGTCCCCATCACTGACGGCACATCCCCACCACGGCTCGCCCAGGAGCCCCAGCATCTTCGAAAAGGCAACGTTCAGACAAAACATATGTGTGGTAAGTTGGGGGAAGAAAACCAGATTTCTCTGCCGCCTCCTTGTCTTCCTTAAAAAAGAAAGGTCTGTCTCCCAGCTGCGTGCTGGATTTGCCTGCCTCCCCCAGGCTGAACAGCCCAATGTGACAACACAGAAAATCTGGAGAAGGGAGGGATCAAAGTCAGGCTTATTGACCTCAGGGGAGAAAAGGCACGAGTGAAAGGTAGCCTCTTCCCTAAGAGCAGCCCAAAGCCAGTCTGCAAACAGATCAAAATAACACATTAAGGGACCCGTGGAGCCAAGCCTTGGAGCATCAATCATGAGGATACAGGTACAACCGGAGCGGTACTATTTATACCCGGTCCCCCAGGTCTACGCCAGCCTGACGTGGCTGGCACCTGGCAGACAGCACACGTGCTCCCAGCAGGATCACAGCAGGCAAAGGAGACGTTTTAGGTCCTGCCGGTAACACCGCACCAAGCACCATACCACCTGCCATCCGCAGCCTCAAGGGGTGAGCACGGCCAGCGTCTGTCTCCCTGATCCGAGGAATAAAACCGTCTCACGAGCCCCAGGCTGTGCGGCGGTAGCCAGCTCGGCATGCAGCCAGGCCAAGCCTATGCCCCCCCGTGCCAGAAGGCAGATGCCCGATGGGGTGCCAGCGGAGGGCTCGGCCCGAGGGGGACCTTGAGAGCAGGACAGGAGTGTCGGGCTTTATCAGTCTTGGTGCTTCGTGCTCCTGGCTCAGTCCTTTACTGCACGTACCTGTGCAGTGAATCAGGGTGCAGAAAACGGCTCTACCAGGTTTACGTCTGCAAATGGCTTTTACTCTACCCAGCCAAGCACACAGGTAAGGGAGATGGAAAACACCGAGAGCTGCAGTTCCCACCCTCTGCACGGGGAAGCCTTGCCACCTCCCCAGCGCTTCCCATGGACCATGCAGCCTTACCAGCAAGCTCCTCACCAAAACCAGCCCAGCTCTGAGGACCAACTGCCCAGCACTCCCACAAAACCCCGTGGTCTGGGTACCACAAACCCTCCAGCTGGAGGATATAGGGCTCATTACTTAAAGACAAGGGTATAACGTGACATCTGAATTCACCAGCAGGCTCCTCGCCCGCCCGAGCAGTGTTAACTGTGAGCTCCAAAATCTGCAGGAGCAACGCCAGAATTTCAGGGCTTCGCTTGGCTGTTTACCGTTTTTTAACTGATTGGCATCAGCAGAGTTAAAGGCTCTGCATCGGAAAGGGGTTTTACAGCCCGCACGCTCCGTGCTGGCTTCGGAGAGAGCATTTCTCATGGCTGGGTACGTCCCATCTCCCCTCCGAGCTCTGTTTGCCCACGATAGCAGCCCGCTGCCCCGGCTGTGCAAACACCGGCCCGGGGACCCGCCGGCACCCGCACGGTATCGTGGCAACGTGGCTGAAGCCAGCTTTGCAAACTCACAAAGTGTGCAAATTAATTTCATTATCCGCTCTTGCACATCGTGAGGAGGGAAAACAAATAACCTGCACGAAAGTACATTCTAGTAATTATTAACACGGCGTAAGTTAACCCCAGGGGAGTGGGAGGAAAGGCTGGCCGGAGAGGAGAGCCTGGCACTCGCCTGTTCGCTAGAGCATGCAGCACGTCAGTACTTTTACATGTAAAACCCAGCCTTATGCTGCGTTTTGTTCCCTGTTTAGCCCAAGGATTCTTCATTTGCTTGGCTGAACCTACACAGTCTCCCAAATGTTTACCAAGTTAAAACTGACCATTCAAATACTTCACCAGCAAAGCTCTCCACTTCCATTTGCTTTTGCTGTGACGTCTCTCTTGCCCCCGCAAACGCTCTGGAAGCACCCACCCCTTCGGCAGAGCTGTCAGGATCGTACAGGAAACCTTCTCTGGCGATGACTAAGGCCCAGGTATGCACTGAGCATTCTGGCTGCTATTTTACTTTAGATTAAAAACATCCTTCAGCTTAGCAGCGATGCTGGTCTGTACCAGTAATCCCCCTCCCACCCACCCACAGGAGAGCAAAAGCTGAGATTTAATACCCCGTAGCACATGATAATTTAACCCAGCGCTGTACGGCTGGATTACACGACCCCTTCCCCATACCCATGGGCACAAAACCCACGCCGTAGCAAAACACGTGTTTCTGGAGCTGGATATTCGGCTTATGGAATTTGTGCAATTCCCTTAATTTTTAGAAATCCTAGTAGCACCCATGATGAAATGGCTATAGATGATCATGAACCCACGGCTCTGCGACAACAGAAGGTCCTCCCATATACTCCACCGTGCACAGCTCCTCTGCCAAGAGCCAGAGATCCCAGCCTGCTCTGGCTGCCTCCCCGCAACAGGGCACTTGGAAAACACCTTCCGAGGTGCCTGGTTTGGGAGAATTTGGCTTCATCATGGAAAACTGAGAGGATCTCAGCTTGGAGGAGAGCATAGTAGACCATTACAAACCTACAGCAGGTCTGTGGCAGAGCTCCGTCAAATCTTAAAGCATTATTAGTAAGCCATTAAGAGGCACTGTCAAGACAGATAGGCTTTAAGGTTACTTTACAAGGCAGTTGTCAGGGATTGCAGGATGCACCGGTTGCTGCAGCAGCTCAATTTTCATTTTACAAAGACTGTTGTGTGAGCACTGTTTTATAAGGGACCTCACAGTAATAAGCTGAGGTGTTTTTCGCGGTAGCTAACGTAGCCGCATTTTAAAGCCCTGCCTGGCATCAGCACGAAGTGCCTGCACGCACACAGCGGGGATCGAAACGAATTAGTCAGAGCCTGGTCTGGAGGCAGCTCCTGTACAAACCCGCTCCTGGGGAGCGCTCAGCTCCACGCAGACGCAGCCTCGGGACAGAGCAGCCCGACCCAGCAGTGCAGATCCACGCCACAGCCGTAAGCCCAAAACCGGGCTCTTCTGCCCCGTTCCCCAGCGCAGCCTCCCTCCCTGCCTGGCTGCTCCATGCTGCCCACTCCAGTTGTCCCTTCCTTTGTGTTACTTTTTTGCAAGGGAAGTACAGGCTCCATATCTACCAAACTTGAAATTAATTCCCCAGCCGTTCCGAAAGCTTTTTACTCGCCATGTTTTTGAGAATATCAATATAAATAGATCCACGCAGAAATTCTTTCATGTTCTTCTAACGGCTAACGGGCTCGGTGTGCTGCTCTGCAAGTCAGAGTACCCTGAACAGCCCGGGAGCGCAGTGACCTTCAAGGGCTTCCCCAGCCTTCCTTGTCCTCCCGTCCCACCAGAGACCAGTAACGAGCAAGGAGAAGCAGCAGCTCAAATGTGGGACCTACACACTCCATTCGCATCACATCACCACATCTCACTGCCCATCTGTGTAAGTAGAGGTCTCCGCTGACCAAATCCAAAGGTATTTTCACATTTCCTCTCTATTTCCAAGCTGTTTCTGTATGACCCATACACTGTCACAACCTACTTTCACTAAGTTAAGTAATAGTGCAAGGATTTGAAGTCACCCGTTGCTTTGGCACTAGTTTTCTGGGCTTATGTTTTATTTTCTCCCTCTCCCCTCAGATCTCCCAGAACTGATTTCCCATTACTGCTCTGCACATCCCCATCCCACTGGACACATAAGAGGCCACATGGTTTTACAAGAACAGCTTTAACCAGCACATTTAATCCAAATTGCTGCACTTTTTTCTTTTTTTTTTTCAAATATCATCAGTACAGTTTTCCATAGCGTAAGTCAATGTGGAATCAAAGTTCATCCACAATACTATTTCCACTCTCTTCCATTTCCAAGGCACACTTAACAGCTCCTAGAGCGCAGAGGCAAGACCCTTATGCCATGAAGAGGGCAATTTTCTGAATTTCTAATGTTAGAAAGTACCTGTTGCTAGTTCTGATGGACCACAATATATTTTCCATAGGCGTGTGTGTCTGCAGGGAACACGGCAGGTCCAGAACTGGAAGCAGGCTCTCTGACCTCCCAGCCTGCTGTTGCCACAGCCACGCTGGACAGACAGGAGTCGCGGGGTCTGAGCACTTCACCCAGTTGTTTCTCTCCCATCCTTATTTTTTCGCATCTTCAGCACGTGATTCCAGTCTTAAACTGAGATTTGTCCTCATTTTAGTGCAAGTTAAACACACTGCTGCCATCAGCCTAAGGGTGTGAGTCACAACCACGCCTGCATACGAAGCAATTTATTTAAAATTCAAGGGAAAACGTTAACACCTCAGTACAGCACGGGTAAAGTCTATCTCTACCCCATGGCACCAAACCGCCGCGCTGCAGCTCATCGGCCGGGGCAGGTGTGCTCCCAGCCAACGGAGACCCACATCTCCAGCCCTGCCCATTCCCAGCAGCTCCCACATGGAGCTATGCAATAACGGCAAGGGGAACACTTCCATGAAGTCCAAGAGACGAACAGCAAGGAAAACTCTAAGGGCAATTAGCCCTCAACATGCTCTGAAACGCAGTTCCTCCCCCAGTGGTGAGGGCAGGCCCAGGTTCGGAAGGACAGCTGAACACAGAAATTATCCCTGGCAGTGTTTTCTAAAAAGCGGCATTATTTATTCACTTTGGCAAACCCTAAGTGTCTTTGCTACTCTGAAATTTTCTGGCTCTGAGTTCCATAGGCTTTACATTTTTTTCAGGGCTAAATTCTCCCATACAATAAAAGGTAAAAAAAGAAATACTGTCATGCTTTCTCTGCTACTCACCTCTGATGGCTACTCTGTAAATCTATGACCACTAAGAAGTCTTAAAAACTTAAAAAAAATAATCTTACTGCAGAGTTAAGTTTGCTGATCACGGTGAGCAGGGCCATCACACAAGAGCAGAGAATGCAAACAGTATCATGACACCTAGTAAAGGTCAGACCCACGTTATTTATTTATGCATTTGAGATGAGGACACGACCCAAGCCATCTCTCATTCATCCCCTTCAAACTGCACAAGCCTCTTCCAGTCTCGTGTCCCCTGCTCCGCACTTCTCACCGAGTCCCTGCCCGGGGATCTCGCTGTGATACTTAATTCCTCCAGCAACGCTGCAAGTCTTCAATACGCTTTACAGCCTCTCTAATGACTTTCTATCCTATTTTCTTAACAATTATCTGCTTCGCAGTGAAACAGTGGTTTACTATGCTCTTTGTGAAACGTCACTATGGCATCTTCCCGCTTTCCGTCAGCCATTCCAGTGTAACTGCTCACTACCAAGTACATCAAGGAATTTATCCGGCTTTAAAACGCTTTTGCGATTTTTTATGTCCAGTTCTGCTGCCAGCCCGGTTGCCCTCTGACGTGCCTGCACACCACAGCGCAGCGGGCAGGAAGGAGGGGTGGCCATAGTCAGAACAGAAAGCCACTGCCAACGTCCAGCAGCAGGTCCCTACACTGTGTCCTGAATTAACACTGGATCAATGGGCATTTGGGTGACTGAAATCGCCGTTACCGCTGCCTGCCTCCAATCGACACAGCCTCCGTGCCTCCATCCACCACAGCTCCGCTTACCGAGCGTCGCCTTTGCCAAACCACTGTCCGAAGACACCCTACCACTTGCCATCTCACTCCAACAATGAGACAGCAGCCTTATAGCAGCCTTCCAGTCCCTGAAGGAGGCCCATAAGAAAGCTGGGGAGGGGCTGTTTGTAAGGGCATGTAGCAACAGGACGAGGGGCAATGGTTTTAAACTAGAGCAGGGCAGGTTTAGATTAGACATTAGGATAAAGTTCTTTACACTGAGGGTGGTGAGGCACTGGAACAGGTTGCCCAGAGAGGTGGTGGAGGCCCCATCCCTGGAGACATTCAAGGCCAGGCTGGGTGAGGCTCTGAGCACCCTGATCTAGTTGAAGATGTCCCTGCTCCCTGCAGGGGGTTGGACTAGACGGCCTTTAGAGGACCCTTCCAACCCAACCCATTCTATGATCAAGCGTAATCATTTTTTTGGGCCAATCATGGAGCCTGCCTGAGTTGAAAATCAAGTTCCTCTGAACTGTGTCAGCTCCTGGACTTGTTTTTCTCGGTGGCTGGAGAGGCAGGATGGAGGTGGCACACGCCAACACCACCTCGACACAGCTCCGAGACCCTCTGGTACGCCCCGGCTTAGCACATGGACACCACGAAGGTACTGATGGTCACAAGAGCGGTGGCTTAGAAAGGCAGCTCAGTGTGGTGGGACTCGAGGGCCAGGTCCCCAGCCCACACTGCCCAGCTACTTTGTCACTTGCCAGAGATCAAACAAGCCTTCACAGAAAATAGCACGAGTGACGAGACTCCTTAAGGCCAGACATCTTCCACAGCTGGCTTAAATGCCACTCGCTAACAAACCCACCCAGTGGTACTCCACTGCTGGCTGCTGCGTTGTACCAGGAGCCACCAGATGGACTTCTGGAGCCTCCTGTCCCAAACACAACAGGCCCTGTGGCTCAGACCTTTTCCAAGGCCATCCCGGGCAGCGGAGCAGCCTCCTGTGCCTCCCAGGATGTCGGATCACACGGTCCAGCTATTCCAGGATTGCATCGCTCAGTGGCCGCCTCCCGGTGCCCAAGGGGACAGGCCCGATTCATTTTAGTCTCTATAAACCCTTTCACCTTAGAGCCTCATGACTGAGATTGAGAGAGATTAAAAACGGCTCTTACAACACAAAGCGTAATTGTTTACTTTAGGTACCAAGCAGCGGGTGTAAGGACCAAATGCACATTTCCTGATCTCAGTATTTTTTTGCAAGAAATGGTATGTCTCAGCCGCCTCCAGCAGTCCTCACTTCACCCCCCAGACCTCTCCAGCAGATGCTCTGGGGACCATTAGGTCATTCCCACAATCTCCATGCTTTTCTGGGACTAGATATTCCCTAATGCCACTGGCTCCCATCTCTCTGCAGCCAGATTACCTAGGCTGGGATAATCCACGGTGCCGAGGCCGGCCAGCTTGGGGCTGTTTGCCGGGGCACGGTGCTGTACCGCAGCCGGTTCCGACACAGGAGAGCTGTGTCCATGCAGCGCCCAGCCTTGACTAACCCATCCTGTGGGATCGGAGTTGCCGCACGCAGCGTACACGTGCCTGCCCGGCACTGCCGGAGCTGGCAGCTCCTGCGGCACAGGGACACGGCGTGGGATACAAGTGCCATGCCAGAGCCAGGCTGTGCAGGAACCGGCACCGGTAAGAGGGGCAGCGCTTCACCATCGCTCTGAGCCCGGGCAGGACTCCTATGCCGTGCGCCCAGCATATCCCATGATACTGGGATATACGGGACCATAGAATGGTTTGGGTTGGAAGGGACCTTAATGATCATCTTGTGCCAGCCCACCTGCCACGGGCAAGGACACCTCCCACTAGAACAGGGATATTTTGGTCTTGGAGTTACAGCAAAACGTGGCTACGTTGTGCCCTCTGCTAGGATGAATGACAGCGAATAAAATGAATCCGGTATCCTCCTCTGGATCACTTTGGACAAACAAACCGATTCTGTCTGACTAGAGCCACGCAGGAGATGCTCCCCCCATTAGCCATTTTTCCCTCTTTCTGTAAGGATTTATCCGAGTCTGTGTTCCCCATTTTGTGACGGATTAATTTACTCTGGCATTAGATCAAAAGGTGTTATCAAAGGAACAAATGGAGAACCACACAGTGCTTTCATAAAAGATACAGATATTTCCCAGCGCATCAGAGCTTTGTTTCAGGCTCTCAATGATGACACTCTGCAAAGGTTGCTATAAATTCTGGGATTTTATGCTTAACTTCATGCACAGCCTCGACTTACAGCTCCTCTGATCCAAGCTTCTGCAAATTCCTCTAACGTGCAACGTTGTCCTGCTACAGCAATGCAGAAACACCAGCCAAAAACACGCTCTCAAGGCCTGGCTGTCATTGAACAGCAAGGAGCTGTTACACGGGCAGGTTTGTGAGCTGGCGTTGGGCGATGAGAGCACCAAGACACTCAGAAAGTGACATGGAGCACACGTGGATGTGGACACTGAAGGATCCTGACCTTTTTGTTTTCCCTGAGCTGCCTCAGTCTGGACCTTGGGATGATTCCCCCTCCTCATCCATCCCCACCGAACAGCTGCAGATCCTCTGCCGGGCCTTCCCCTGCCTGGGCTCAATTCCTTCAGCCTGCTGGATTTGGGCAGGTCAGTCCAAACAACTCCTTCTTTTCTCACAGCTTAAACTGCACAACTATATCGCTAGAAGTGCATTTGAAAGCCATTCTTAACTTCAGGTGAGGACAAAACGGCACTGTTATTAGACCATCAACCCAAAACATCTGTCATGTAGTTGCTGAGGTGTTTGTGACAGTGGGTAATGGGACAACACAGAATGGCAGAGGTGGAAGGGACCTCTGAAGATCATCTAGTCCAACCTCCCTGCAACACTCATGGACTAAAAGAATACATGAAAGGTTGCAAAAATAATCTGCTGTGGATTAATGCTTACCCGCAGCCCTTAGGAAGATGAGCAATACGGCACATACAGACGCGGTGCCAGGGTGGTGAGCTGGGCTAGTCTCAGGGGACACCTTTTTTCTCCCCCCACCAGCCGGCACCATGCGGTCCCTCTGCTCCAGCAGCCCACACAGATGGAGGAGGCAAGGACCAACTGGTATTTGGAGTGGGTTTTACTTCAAAAAGGACAGGCAAAAATAGCTGCGGACATCACACAGAGCTGCTCTCCATCCACCACGATTTTTACAGATGCTCCACTCTTGGCTAAGATGTGAACCGGGAGGTTTTTTTCTTGCTTTCTAAAAAGCGATTCAGGAACACATTTATTTTAGCAGTGAAACGTGCAGGACGGTCTGGCTGTGCAGAAGGAGCAACTCAGTGCTTTGCGGGAGTGGTACACCCAGTAAAACGCATTGATTAGGATGGGGCTTTGCATACTAATTTCCATTATAACTGTTCCACCCCCATTGTATCAGGGCCGGTGAATGGCGGCATTGTCTCAGGGCAGGGCATTCTTCATACCAAGCCCCTGCAAATGGGAGCCCTGGTGCTACGTAATAACAAAAACAAAATCTCAGCAGAAGTCCATTAGCATCCAAAGGGCAGGAGCCTGAATGCATCAGAAGAATTCTTTGAAAAGTAAGAGTGAAACGAATGTAATAAAATGCTACTATTAAGTGATACTCATTGTCCAAATTAAACCATCAGAAGCAAAGACCTTGACTCCCAGAACGTATTCAAGCACAGCACAAGCTGCAGAACTCGGGAGCAAGGCTATTAAGAATTTTAAGCCCTGGACTGGTCCCAAGTATGGATTACTTGATTTCTTCGCAAGCATTTGATCACACAGAACTATATTCGGATTCCCAGAATAAAAGCTCATATCTTCAGGAGGCTGTCCATGGCTGCGCACCCCACGCAGGCGCAGATCCCCACTTGCACCCACACCACAGCGGATGCGTTCCAGTGGGCCAGGAACGGCAGGAGCTATTACATGTCCCACCATGGGAGCAGGTTTAAGGCGACAGAAGAGAGCCCAGCACTCTTCAAAAAAGCCGGGCTGAACGCAAGACAGGAGACTTTTCTCCAAATGGTGAAACAAGTGCAACTTTTCCCTCTTTCTGCAGATGCTGGGAAGGCGATTGACCCAGCAGCACTGATGAATGCAGACCTTTATGTTCAAGGAATGCCTGTGCCCCTTCCTAAGCAGAGGAGAAATCACAGATTTCTCCACTGCAGCAGAACATGCAATGCCATTTCGGAGTTATGAGTTGGTTTGCTGCTTTGTTTATTTAAGGTACAACTCCTAAAAATCTTATATACTAAGATAAAACCTCAGCTGTTCGTTGCTTCTTTAGTTTTCTACGGCCACAGCAGATCAACAGCCCATGGCAGGGGAGCCGACCCTGAAAGCGACTCTCTCAGCTTTGCGGCAGCCAGCCGCCCCCACCGGGGTCCAGCGCTCGGAAGCAGCTGAACCAAACCAAAGGGACGGGAGGTGCTTCCCCTGCCCAGGCCCTTTGCTCCCAAAGCCAGCCCAGAAAACGCACCTCCTGCGTTTCAAAACCTACTCAGCTCCATGTCTTCAACCTACCACCCAGCTGCCATGTCCTCTTCCCAGCGGAGCTGGTGGTTAATTCACATGCCGTGCGTACCTGGGGCTCCTTCCCACTTGCCTCCCGAACTCTCGCTGCTTCAATCCTCTCCTTACTTCTCTGCTCATCCCCAAGCCCAGGACGGCTACAGGGATGAAGCACAACGTGCTCCCACACCTGCACAGGCAGCACTAGGAGCAGCAGCAGGCAGGTCAGCTACTCGCACTACGATAACACGTCTCAATGCACCACTTACGGTTGTTTTTTTTTAAAAGGGAAAAAAAAAAAGCTCTTTTCTAATTCTACTCAGCCTTCAAGCTCTCGCCTTTGGTGACAGCCCGCGGCTGGCAGGCAGCCCCGGCCGCAGGCACGCAGCTGAAAGAGCAGCTTAGGTAGAGGATGCTCTGCCTGTCCTCCCAGCACGCCGGCTGCCGCCTCGGCGCGAGGTTCTCCAGCACTTTGTTAGCAGGGGCCCACTGTGCGAGGAAACACAAACACCAAAGCAGCAAACTCCAAGCAAGCCATTTGCCGAGAGCAGACGGGCCGGCCCGACCGAACCTGCCAACTTTCCTTCTGGTTCGCAGCATTTTTTTCCCCTGGAGAGTTATGAGATGGGCTCCAGCTCCTGCAGCTCACACGAAGTTTCAGTTTAGAAAGTATTTTCCTGTTATATCCTATGTCACAACGAAGTGAAGGGCTCACTCCTACGTTTTACAGCGTTATGGGACCAGTGGGTCACAAACAGATACTCATCCGAGCTGCTCAACGGGGGCAGTCCTTTGGGAAGCCACTTGCTGTGCCAGAAGCTGGAAGATGCACAGAAGGAGCCCAGCGTGCTCAAACGGTGCTGGGCTGCTCTGGGGAGAGGGCAGAAAACAAGCACCTTATTGAAAAGGCAGTAACAGATAGGACCCATCCTCCCGCTGCTTTTGTGCACGTTATCCTGGCCCCAGGAAAGACCAACAAAGTCACCCCAAGCATCACTGTCAAATTTTTAACATCATTCGTGCAAAGGGAGAGGCCAGGAAAAAAAAAAAAATCCACTTGAAATGAACCCTAGAAAATTAGAAGGTTGTGAAAGTGTGAAAATTTTATGTAAGCTGTGCAATTTCGTAGTCAAGGCCCCCTGGAAATATGGTTGTATTAGAAAATTGCTACCTCACCTCAGCGTTTCCCGTACCATGCTCCAGCACAGAATATTTCACTTAGTTTCTTTTCTGCATCGCTTCATGAACCCTACATGTGGACATTTCAAAACAAAGCCGCCGCGGTGCCCCGACACACAGGATCTGCATATCAATGTCCCCCCGGCCCCTTCAACTCCACAGAGAAAGGCCGTAATCTGGGTTTTGTTCCTGGCCTCTCGGCCCCATGGAGCAGGAGCCCGGTTATGCCACCTCTATTCACCCTCCCCAAGCCCTGGGAACATCTTTGTAGCCCAGGACAGGGAAGCTGGGGGAGGAGGAGCAGGGAAGAGGCCCAAAGACAGTTCAGGAGCCAGGCTCAGTGGAAGGAAGATGCACTCCATCAACCTATTTGCTCTTCTTCTTCATGGAAAACCTCCGAGGGGATCGGTACAGACCTTGCATGTGGAAATCCACGCAAGACCGCAACCATCCCCGGCTGATTCATCCAAAACAAGCCACTGCTTGAAAGAAACGGCCCCACCAGAAATCACAGGAGCTGGTGCATTTAAGCGGGAGGGGGACGTTCAGCAATGCTGGGCTGCACAAGGACCAGCTCGGGCAGGCGACGGCGGACACCCTCCGGGAAAGGTCCCCACGCTGCCCCAGGCACACCCACGCTCCAGATCCACGCAGGGGAGTGTTTCACAGAATCGTTTCGGTTGGAAAAAGACCATTAAGATCATTAAGTCCTTGCCATCCCGGGCAGGAGAAGGGGTGCTGGTGTGCAGCCGCACGGCGAAGGCAACAGACCCTGGTTCACCCTGTGAACGGACAAACGCGTTTCTGATGATGCAAGTGCCTTTGCACACCCCCGACCCGCGTGCTTCTCCCACAGTCAGCCATTAACATGATTTATATTTTATGCTAAAATTAGCTACCCAGGGATGTGCTTCCCACAGCGGTGCCGGCACACCTGCTCCATCGGCCCAACCCCCTCGTTCCAGTGGGGGACAGGGGCTGTAAACGAGGTTTTACTTCTGTAGACAAACATCTCCCTTCCCACGCACCGAGTCCAACCTCCGCCTGCACCCGGAGGGAGCCCTTGGCGCAGAGACCAGGGAAGGGAATGAGAAAAACCATCTTTTCAGCCCTGGCCCTTGCAAACCCACACGCTGCACCACTACTCGCACACAGCTGTTTGCCGTGCGTGCCTATTTTTGCACGGCCTATAGAACAAAAATATAGGTAGCTATGTTAGGTGAACGTTTGCACTGTTTCGCGGTGCGATGGCAGCCAAACTAGGTCAAGCCTGTGCCAGTATCCTTTTAAAAAAGGGAAAGAAAAAATATCATCAGTGGGAGAACAGCAAGCTCCCAGGGAAGAAAATGTTTGCTATCATCTAAGATACTTACTGAGCACTAGATGACAGGAGAAAAAAATATATATACATATCCACACCTTTTTATAGTTTAAATGGTAGATTATTTTTTTTTTTAAGGACACTGAAGTACCTTGGACGGGAAAGATTATTTCATAAGCATTTTATGCAGTGATTTAAACCGAAAAGGTGTTTCCAGCTATAACGCTCTTAAAATGTAACCTGGTAGCCCGTTCTTGGTGCAGGCTGTGGGCAATTTTATTGTATTTCATGGCTTCTCCACCATGAATAAATGCTATTCTTCTGCTGTACTCAAAGCAGGAGCCTGGCAGGTAACAGGATCCCAGTCCTGCTGGTAAAGGCAACCTGATACCATTCTCTAAATGGGGAGAGGGAGGTAAATGACTTTAATTTCTATTAGAGAGGACAGACTCCCACTAGAGGGTCTTTCTGTTGGAGCACATCGCATCTCGGAAGCTGGATACCCAAAACAGAAAACGTGGAAATTGAGGTGGCGGGTGGCCGTCTCCTCTCAGGAGGGATTTCTGTTCATCCCAGAAGCAGGCGGTGCCGGAAAGCGGCAAGACGTACGGTCTGGTGCATCCCAGTCACTGTGATGGTCCCTGGATGGTTCCCAGTTTAACATGACCACTGAACAGGAGACTGGGGAACCCTCTGGGCGCAAAGCAACCGCGCCGGGGCTGCAGCCCATGGTTTTGCTCTGTGCGATCTGCAAGTTCTACCGAGTGATGGGACAGGCCCTAGGCACCTACAAGACAGCAGTCCTCCCCCTGGATTGTCACCTTCTGCCTCCCAGGCGGCAGCAGAGGAAACCCCAAACGCACTAACACTGCACAGGCTCACGGAAATTAAGAACCGGGTAATTTTAAATGCTTTCTCAGTGAAAAATGTTCTCAGACTTCATTAAACGTGCCAGATAAAGCCTCTGTTCCTGTAAAACCTGATGCACGATTACCAGTTAAGGCCAACGTATTTACCCTAAAATTGGGTAATATTGTTTTATGGTTCTTAATAGTTCAAACCGACAATGCACCACTCTGAACAGACGCTGCCGAGCAGTTTCTCAGCCTTTCATCAGGACTGCGTAGGCGTTGAATTCTGGAGCTAATCACCTTAGCAACGGCTCTAAACATATGTGCAGTGACATCAGCTGATTTCTGAAAGCTGTAAATAGAGGATAATAGCACGAAAAAATTCTGGATTAAAGCCAAGACCTAAAAAACATACTATTAAAACACCGCCTGTAATTCAATGTATGCAAACTTGTTTGCATCCCTGCTCCCCAAAACCTGTGTAATTACACACCTACCAGCACAACTGGTGATTGTCCCACTGCAGGCTACTCTCTGTTGCAGAAATTTCTCAGAAACGAGGATTTAATAGAAATCTTTCTTCAAGTTTAATTTCAAAAAGCCTGGAGAAAAATCCGCAGATAACCCCTCACAGCACGAAGTCTGGCTAAAGGAGACCTGCTCCAACTTACAACCCTGTGTTTAAAGCCAGTAATAGCCTCAACTTAGGGGAATTATTTGTAAATAAGAAAATAAACAATGTGCTCAGGGGCTGTATCACTGACTCACGCAGGAACTATGAGCAGGAACCGTGGCAAACTCTGCTTCGAGGACGTGCTGTCAGGCCTGTGCCCTTGGTAAAGAAGAGTTAAAGCAGCATCAGGCACGAACGGGCAGGAGGAACCCATTTCTGGAAGGCCGTGCTGGCGAGCAGACAGCGTGAAAGGGGCATACTCTGAATTACCTCATGTTTGGTACCTCATTAAGATCCTAAACTGTCCGTTTAGGGAGTCCCTCAATCAGCCATCAGCGTAAGACACGAGGACAATATACTTTTTGTTTTCCTTGTTTCGTTGTGACCCATATTTCTGAGGTCTGTTGTGCAGGATGTGACCCGGCTGGCTAAAGAAACCTTTGCGGTGCCTCCACGTTAAGCTGGCACGCTGGGAGGGAGAGAGGAGAGGGGAGAAATGGGCTTAATAGGATTTTCAAATGTCAAAAAAATATCTTTAGCAGGCCCATTTACGCAGAGTCTTAGCACTCGCTGAACTTGAAAGCAAAATTTGCTGTGCACAGAACACAGCTTGCATGCTAAGCGGACCCGAGGAACGCTGCTCCTGCAGCACAAAGCCACCCAGCTCCTTCGCCCTCGCCCTCAGATGATTAAGAGAAGAGAAGGCAGAGAGCCTTCTCCATGAGGGAGAGGAAGGTGCTGGGGGATTTGGTGGACGTGGCATCGGCACCCACCACGTGCTGCCCCTGCCTACCGAGGTCCCTGGGGTGCAGCATGGGGAGCGTTTCAGGCCACCTCCCTGGAGACCAGCACATCAAGCTCGTCTCATCTGTGAAGCGCCCTGCATTAAAAATAAAAAATAATAAGGCTAGGGAAACGGAAAATGCAAACTTGACAGCTGCATCAGAAGCAGGATGCAGCACAGAGCCAGAAGCAAGAAATTCCCCCTCCTTTCTTCTGTGCAGGGTTGGGGTTTTTTTTCTCTGTCAATTAGAGTTGCAAGAAAATTCAGTGAATTGAGATCAGCAGTGTTAATTGTTATTGCATTTGAATTTAATTAGCATTATTTTTTAACTACAGGTAATTTGCAGTGCCTCACCTAAATGTGGAAGTTGGGTAGAGTGTCTTCTGTTCACTAGAGAACCACCACACCAAAGATAATCCTGCTGTTTGCTTTATGCCTTTAATTTCTGTAATCCATGGTTCCCCCTTTCAGCGAGACTGACATGGTTCCATGGTTACTCCCCTGCTCCGTTTATCAAAGGCTCCAGTGTGCGTCTCGCTGGAGCGGCAGCACTTCTGCCGAGACGCTAAGAATAGCAAAGCCCCTTCCCCGAGTGCTCGGTAAGGTGAGATGCAGGGGAAGGATGAAGTTTCTGAGAGCGGCGGGGGGAGAAGGGGACGGTGCAGGCGGGGGTCGGCCACTGCGGGTCCCGGCCAAGGGACATCCCACGCAAGGGGGTGCAGCAGCATCTCCTGCTTTCCGCCTTCCCGTTGCTTGCAGGAGCAGAGGTGTAGGCTAGCCGCCTGCCCGCAGCAGATCTCTAGGATGGCTGTTTGGCATCTTTAGCATCTTCAGAGAGACCCTAAAATTCTGGCTCGGCATGAGAACTGCCAACCCTCAGGTCCACATCTGTGGGGCCAGGCTCCTGTCTGGCAACGAGGTGACCTGTCACCATCACCCAAGAAAATGACCCATTCAGTCATGTTCTTACAAAAGAGACACACTGAACAGTATCCTGCACAGGTTGAGCTGGTTTCCCAAACAAGCATCCCGTGTTCAGCCAGCTCTGCTCTGTGAACTGGAGCTGGCCAAAATCTTAAAGCATTTTGAATGCTTGTGCCAAGCTGTGTCTGCGAGAGGTGAAGGAGATGCCGCTGAGCTGGGGAAGGTAAGGCAGAGTTCTCCTGATGGGAAGAAGGAAACCCGGCACTGCCGAATCACTGGTCCTGGACCGTCTGGCGGACCAACGGACAGTTTAAAATATTTTACATATTACTGCCCTACAAAAGCCTTCCTGTGTCCAGAGCATTTGCCAATCTAAGTTGATAACACCTCAAACTTTTGCAGGGATAAACACGCTCAGCAGCTGAAGGCAACAACCATCACCTTGTCATCTGAAGGCTTTTGCAACGCCGAGATGCTGATGCAGCTCAGCACCCCAGGAAAACACCTTCTGTGACTACAGCCTGTCCTGGCCCCTGCTGGGTCCCACCACGGGGCGGCTTGTGGGGGCTGCGCTCGCTCCTACGGTATCGGTGGGGGGTGGATGGGAGACCGCCTGTCTCTAAGAAGGGCACAAAAAGGCTGGTACCAGCATCCTCACAGGCCTTGCAGCCCGTGGCCCCATGATGGAGGAGCCCAGGGCCCCCCTGGGACATGAGAGCCACCTCGCACCCGAGCAGGAGCCTGCCCAGGGCTGCCCCGCTCCCCAGCAGCAGTGACCCACACCTGGACTCGTCTGGAAAAGAGCCACGGCTTAACTATAGGGAAAACCTGACGTTCAAGGATAGCTAAGAAAGCTCAGAACTGTACGAGAAGCACACATATGCAACCTCTTTTCAGGGACCTGAAGCAAAGGCTCAAACACCCTATGGAAACTGGCGCACACGTGCCTGGAGGTAAACAACATCATGGGACAGGTAAGCCAGTTACTCATGGTTTATCACACCATCTCCCCATCTAACTGCATAGCTAAATGGTCAGTCATTTTAATCCACCGTAAGCAGCTTACGCTTTCTTATGTAGCTCTGCGACATTGCTCACTTCCTGATTTGGCAATAATAATTCTTTAAGTCTTGCTCTAGAAGGTGTGAAAACCACCGTTTTCACAGTAACCCTGCGCAGATTTTGAGACTCGTAAGATGCATGCACAGGACAAATGTCTCCTAGAAGAGGGTCCCGAACCTCTACTTCATACTCAGTGTTGAGCAAAGCAGAGGCTTTTTTGTGAGGCATCACAGAAGAAATTTTCCATCCAGATGCAAGCCCTTGGTGCCAGTGCCTATAATGTCAAAATGTGTTTCTAATTGTACCTTGGATCATACTCTTAGCCCAAACCTGTTCCTTATCTTCTTTCAACAAATTAAGCCATCTCCTGCGATACCATTCTGGCACTTTATTTCTCCTATAAATAAGGCTGGTTGTACTTAAATTGCCACGTCCGAGAGCTCTCCCACCAGCACAGCTCCTGGGAGCAGTGTCCGGCCGGTGGCTCTCCTCCCTGCCCAGCGAGACAGTAGCGCCCCTGTACGTTGAATTTCACTGTGCCAGCTCCTGCAACCGCATCAGCGCCCACCTGGGCAATGCTGGACATCAACGCGGCCCAGCCAAGCGCAGCCTCCCACCGCACCGGGTGAAGCCACATCACCCTCAGTATCCTTCACCTTTGTGTCCGTCCTGCTGCTGCCAGCCCCCTCTGCTCACCCACCACAGGTCCTTGGCTCCATGTTTTCCCATAATCTCACTCATTTCTTCCCTACCAATAGCTCCACAGTCAGATTTCCCCATTTACTCGCCTCTAACTTAACAGAAACGGGGTATCACAGTCTGCCCAATTTCTGGACAGTCTTTGATGGTTGCAGATTCTAGTATAGCAGTTATATGATTCTTTTTTAAAAATTTTACTTTCAAAATCCTTGGAGACCCACACAAATGGGGTAAAAAGCTGCAAGGGTCCATCAAAAAAGCATCCTCACATGCACAGAGACCCTCCCTGTCCCTGCAGCCTGGTTAGTCAAAGCGCATTTTAGCTTTTCCACACAAATACGGGGATAAGCAGAAGTTACAGAACTTATCTGAAGACTTAGGGGAAATAAATCAGGTTAGGGGTTACATCAAGGTTTTTTTCACCACTCAAAAACTACAGCCGTTGAAAGCGAAAGCTCCAGCCCTGCGGGGCTGAAGAGCCCCAGCGCAGTGTTACACGCTGCCGCTCACCGAAACCCCCGCAGCCACGGGGATTTTTCTGACTTGTACCACCGGAGAACTTTACCCCCACAAACTACCCGTGAACTTAGGCCAGTGACCCCAAGTCAAGCTTCAAAACCATTCCAGATACCGAGCCAGATCAAAAGTCACTAGCTGGAACCCTTTGATACCCTACACCCCTGTCACCGATATTGGGCGAGACCGCGGGGCTAAACTCCTCCCGCAAGAAATCTTCTTTTGCTTGATACAAAATTTATTTTACCGTATGTAAAATTCATTTGTGTAGTCGCACACCCTAGCAGGCTTGAATGGGGCGAAGGAGTATTTCAACTCCCGGTGCGATTTATTATTTAAAAGCAGTAAAATTACATTGCTGATCGGAGAGCCCAGGCTGAGAGCGGGGGTGATGTAATGGGTAACGCAGCCCCGCTCGCTGTATGAACCGCGCTGTACATTAACGCGCTGGCGAGGGTGGTTGCTCCTATCAATTATTTATAGTCTTCTGGCACGCAGCCTGGAGAGGGTCACATCGCTGAAAGCTAACTTTATCTTCATTGTTCCCAGCCTCCTGCCCAGCTGTCACTCTGCTCGCTAATTTAATACACCCAGAGCAGCGCAAAAGGATGCTGGCGGGGTTTGTCCCTCTCCAGGCTGGAAGAGGAAGGTGGGCTCTTACCGCGAGCTGGTGGGATCTCGATAATCTTTGTTAAGGCGCTGACTTAGCTGTCTAAAATCTGCGTTTGAGACTCCGCCGGTCACTGGGATGATGGAAACACGGAGCGTTGCAGGGGATGAAAGGTGGGACATCAGCAACGCAATGGGGTTCTCCATGTTTACCTACATATCACTGCCAGAGCTATTCAATAATGTATGTAAATATGAGGGGGAAAGAGAAAGCTCATTTAAGCTCTCCAGAAATAAAAGAAAATTTTAAAAAAAACATTTAGAAAGGAAAAATCTCACATAGGTTTTTGTTTCAGCCACAAAATTCACAGTTTGTGAATCAGAAATAGGGCCCAATTCACCCATATTTCACCACCGCAGCAAGGGAGGGCCACCATCCCGTTCTCCAGGCCCACCAGGCAGGAAAGCTGCCCTCAAGGCTTTGTCCCTACAGCTCCCCAGCACACCTCTGCCACTATTCACCCACAAAATCTACCATCACCACTTCTCAGACCTTTGAAACATGCTCTTAAACACGCTATTCATCTGGCCCAAAACCTATATTAAAGCAACTCAATTTTAACATTAGCTGCTTCAGGGTCTCCGCCACTGCAAGAGATGTTTCCCTACAAAATCTCCAGCAAAAATGAGGTAGAGGAAGATGAGCTGCTGCTTTTACAGCTCCTGCGCTTGGTCCCACCCTGCTGACCAACGGGATTTGCGTGTCCAATACGCCGCATCAAACATCTGCCCCAGGTCTCAAACTAAAGTCAATTCCAGCTTAAATAATAAGGCATTTTTCAAGTCTTGCGAAGCCAGGAAAATAACCTGAATTTTCCTGCAATTAGGACCAGCTATTTTATTTCAAGCAACCAGAAGCACCCAGGTTTAGACTTACAAAACAATTCCAAAGACTGTGTTTGAAAACAACACATAGCAATTTTGTGAAAAACACAACATTTGCACAAAAAGGAAGTTGTCGAAGAAGAAAACACGGCCCCGGAGGAAGCAGGTTCGCTCTTCTGCAGCACAAACATGGGCCCGGGAGAGGCTCCTGCTGCGGCACCGCCGGGGCCGGCGCCGTCCGGCAGCACACAGGGCTCCGGGAGCTGAGCGGGGGAAATCTCCTAAAATTCGGCACAGACCCCAGGCCAGCCATGGGCAAGGCAAAGGCAACAGCCAAACTGTTTCCCATTAGCGCGATTCAAGCAAACACAAGACAGAAAACCGTAATTAACCTTCAATCGGTGAAAAGCAGCAGTGAGCATTTTCTGCAACTCCATTGCACTAAGCAAACTGGGAGAATTCTGCCCAAAGCTCCAAGAGGGGGGAAATGGGGTCAGGCACAGGAGGAACAAGCTGGTTCCCATCCTAGAGCCGTCATCACTGTGGGAAACTGGGTTTTGACCAGGAGCCGAGCCTAGAGTGTGCAGACCATGCGCTGCCTCCACCACACAGGCATCTTCAGGGCCTTTAGATCCTCTCCGAATCCAGGATTATTTCCATGGCAACTATCTGGAGAACTTATTAAGTAAAAAAAAAAAAACAACCGAGAACAGTTTGAACACACAGAGCCTACATTCGTAACGTACTAGCTGACTAAATTAGCAGCGCTAAGATTTTTAGTAATCAAAATAGATCATGTTCTAGCAACTCAATCTTCTCTTTGCCACAGCTAAAAAGAAAAATCTGATAGTAATACCAGTGTGGGGAGGAGGAGGGGGAATTACAGGTTTTCTAAGACCACAGCCCTATATCAAGCCAAGTCTTATCCCATTCAAGTGGTTCAACAGACATTATTTTAATATCTGATGGTTCAAGTGCTGTTAAATAAGACTGAGTTTCCAAAAGATGATAAACTTTGTCGCGAGGTACCTACTAGAGGATCAAAAAGATGAGTATCACATGACACAAAGCCATTTTCTAGTACTAAAATTCACTGAATCCCTCAAACTTGAACAAAAACCCCTGCATCAGTTGCAAGGCTGCCCTTCCAAGCTTTGCGTAGCACCAGGTATCACTTGCCTGCCCGCTGACAGGCCAAAGCAGGGCTTGCACCGAGGCGGTCCCACGTGTGCTGGAAAATTCGACAGACACGCAATATCCCGCCTGATCCCCACCAGACCCGTCGTGCCAAGCGACCCCGCAGCGCCAGCGTGGAAAGCCGCTGGAGCTGGCTGCATTCTCGCACTCATCTTCTTCAATTCAACTCAAGCATTAGGCTAAACAGAAGAGGAAAATTCAGCGGTCCTTCATCCTATTTAGCTTGAAATATTCGTGTGTTTGGAATATTTGCTCTGAGAAAGGGCAATTCGCTTATTCAAGCTGATTTCAAATAAATTAAAAATTAGCAAAACCTGTTATTGCAACACTGAAAAGGATTCATTTGTCTCAAATTGATTATTCTGTAACCAAATTCCCGTTTCCTTCCAGGATGGGTCTGCAAAACAACAGAGGAGGCAAAACAGAGCACTCAGGACCATTCATAAACGAAGGAATGTGTTTCTGCCTGCAGTAAGGAGCAGGATCCCAGCTACACATGGACTGGGAGATGGGAAGGAGGGACAGGGACACACCAAGCATCGGGCTCACACAGCCCCACCTGAGGATACAGGACTCAGCAGCGGGGTTTGAGCAGCCCGTCTGGGAGCGGAGGCACGTGCAAGCCGAGCAGCATCCTCCGCCCCCAAACTCACAGGAATTTAATGGCTACCTCGGTACTGACGCGAGGCTCGGCACCACAGCAGTGACTATGGTTCCTCCTAAACTCAGGGATGAGGAAATTACCAAAGTTTTGCCAGCACTCGAAAACAAATGCTGCCCTAGAATTTCATAACAGCAATTCAGAGTGAGAAGTAAGTCTCAACAGGAATGATTTTGAAAGTGCTTTAAAAAAAAAAAGTGGTTAAATGAACTGTTGGCTTGGTCACTAAATCCATCCAGGGAGATTATATGCATTATTGATTTACCTTAGAACAACTTGGGAACTCATTTCCAATGGTTTCTAATGGAACCTGGATTTTCTCAGTCCTAATCTGCCTCGTGAGGTTGAGCCTCCTGCAAGGAAATACAATACCAAAGCATTAAAATGGCAGCTGTCAGATGTACAACAGCCCCATTCATTTAATGAAGATAGTGCAATGGTGATAGGGATTTTTAAAGGCTACTCCAAAAGGCTCCTTTGCAATTAAATACAGCGGTGAGACCACGGTGGCGAGGATGGCCTCTGAGTGCCTGGAGATAATGGTGCCGACCTGCAAGTCTGGGGATTCACAGAAAACAAAGGGGTTATGAAAAGTTTATTTTTGTAATATCAGCTTCCACGCACTATCTATAGCCCTTTCAAGAAGCAATGCTGATTAGCGGTTTGAGCAGAGAAGTGGCAGTTTTGAACCTCAGCTCCATTGCCTACTCAGCCACAAACGTACAAAACATTTGGGCAAGTCAGTTTTTCAACAGCCGCAGCTGTAAGAGGCGCAGAGTAATGCTTTGCTTTCTATTCTTAGCAAAGCACGGGATGGAGACAGCAAAGCATACGTACAGCCAGTAAACAATTCTTCCGTATGATAATCAAAGCCATTTTAAAATAGTAAATTCCCATCTGAACCAATTAAGATCTTTATGAGGGTGCATGAGCATCAGCCCCCATTTGTGGAGAAAAGGAATCCGGTTTGTGGCGATTTCGGCACAGGAAAAGGCCATCTCGCAAGGAGGGAGACACCGTAGCCTTCCTCCCAGTCTCACACCGCTCAGAGGGACTTGCAGGATCAGGCCATGTCCCGCGGACGAAGTCCCCCATCCCTGCAGTGCAAGGCCAAGAATGCACGCCGCTCCCCAACCCCCCTTGCTGGGTGTACGGGATGGAACTGGGGAGCTGGGGAATCCTCATCCCATGAGAGCTGGGAAATGGGATTTTGACCAGTAGAACACACCATCAACCCTCGACCTCTGCTTCAGCAGCAAAAGCTCCTCCTCTTAGGGGTATGTTTTTTCCTCAACTAAAGGCACCGTAGCAGGCTCAGCCTTCTGAAATGTTCGTCTGGTTTTTTACCAGGTGAAAAGAGTATTATTCCTTTATGTACCTAAAGCTAAAAGGAAAGAGATTTTTCTCAACCTTGCAGAAAAGGATTCCTTTAATACAAAACCAAGTAGGGAATATCATAGCCCCAAAGGAGGCTTCCAGAAACGTGTGAGCATAGAAAACAGAAACTCGTAGCAGGAAGGAAATTGTAACATTAGCTACAGACTTTGAATGCACACGCGGATCTGCATCACCGAACATGAACAGTGAGCAAAATATTCAGTGCCAAAGAACAAATAACAACACTTGATCCTCAGCTATTTTCAAAATTCATCTGCAAACGCATCCTGCCTTAAGACAGATGAAAACCCGAGGCGTGATGCATATATGGCAATTAACTGCAACCATTGTTTTTATTATTTGTAGCGTCTTGCTAGAAAACAAGCACTGCCCTTGGCCCCGAGACATCCTGTGGAAGCAGCCGGCCACTTGCAAAAATCACTGAGCATTATATTCTCCCCCTTCTCCGGTTTAACGTCTTACCCCGCAGCTTCAGAAGCTCCTGGCTCTGTCCTTCCCCCTCCCTTCCCGTCCTCCTCCAGCTCCTTCCCCTCCAGCCAGCGTTTCCAACCTCCCTCCCCTCCTGGCAGCGGTGCCGGGAGCGTGCCAGATGTCAGCCTGACCCCGCAGCCGCCGTTTCGGGTCAGTTATCGGGGTTACGGTGCAAGGGGAGCGGGGAGCTCCAGCAGTGGTTCCCACCTCGCCAGGCAGAGATAGGACGGCTCCGCTGCGCTACGGAGGGGGTCTAGGCACAGCTGGCAAATGTAGTTCCAGGCTTTTTTTTGCCCCCCACTAACGAACTGCCCGCAGCAGAGCCAGCAGGAAGTTTGAAAGACTGTTCTTGCACGCCGCAACGAAAGCCTTAGGCACTGAGAGCTGGGTAAGGTGACCCTTGACTATGTTAAGCATCAGTCATTCGTAGAAGTGTCACTTACTGCACGAGGGGAACGGATGACCTGAATGTCTCCTGCAAGAATAATTGCACACTGAAGGCAAGGGCTAAAGTTTCTGGTGAAGGGATGCTGCTGTTTGCCGGGAGGGCCGTGCCGCGGCACTCCAAGGAGGACCATTCAAAAGACACGGGGCTGCTGCAAGGAGGTAGCAGAGACAGCCATCGGGGAACTCAATATGTATTTAAAACACACCCAGACCTGTATTCTTGACCAAACTACACTCCTTGAAGGATGTGCCCCCGACGAAGGACGGGCTCCAAGGCAACGGTATGCAGTTTGCTGGAAGGAGAGGGGAAAGCTTCAAGCCTGACATAAGCCAGGGCTCGGATTCCTCTATCGTACCAAGGCTGCGCCGCAGATAAGGCTGCGTCAACTTTTCCATTTGAGCACTCTCCCCTCTAAGGTTTACAGTCAGAGCGAAAATGTTTTGGCCAGGTGGAAACTTAACAAACAGGCTCCCAAAGCGGGGAGCTGCCCGTGTATATAAAACATTACAATGCCATCTGCCAAGATTTGGTTTCCCTCCGCTGGGAAAGGGGAAAATCTCATCTTCCTCCCCATGAAATGCTTCACATTCCTCCACAGCAGATAAGCTGTACCCTTCCATCGGGCTGCTCATCTACAGTCCAGAGCCGTACAAAGTGCCCTGCAACATCAAACAACCCGAGGTAGCGAAACACAAACAGGTTAAATGTTAACCTAGGAGCCAAGAGGAAGACGGGCATGCAACCGCAGCACTGCCATTCTGCCCCAGCACCAACAGCCTGGCTCCAGCACAGCTCCTTCCCAGTGACACCGGGGAGGAGGCTCTGGAACCTGCCATGCCATGTTTTTGGAGAGGAAGGGAGTTTTTGGACAGTAAGAGTGTTTCTCACCTATAGAGCCCACCTGCCTCCGGTAAAGGGGGCAAGGAAGGCGAGGTAGACACTGTCACCGAGATCCCACAGCTCCCAGGCTCTTCCAGACACATTTTCATGGTTTTGAGCTATGTCAGAGTGAGAGGAGCTGGCTGCCAGCTTGCGCCTCTTCGGTGTCTTAGTTTTGTGCGTGTCGAACTATGAAGATGCTCCATTTCCAAGGAAAGCACTGGAGGAGCCCAGCTCCCCTGCACCTCCCTGGGCCAAGGTCTGCGGGCACTGATCCCTGCTCCTGCTCCACGGGTGGGTGCAGAACCCGGCGCCAAATGCCCTGCACTGGGGAAGTTTCGGGGCCTGATGACGTGCGTGGGGGATGGGGAGGTATTTTGGTACCAGCAAGCGGCACAGCCCTCCCTCCCCCCCCCCGCATGCTTCACTGCAGTTATCCCTCAAGACAGAAAAATTTGTGCTTGTTTTTCTGCCGCTGCTGAACAGCTATGAAATGTCTCCCACCACGGAGAGCCTGAATAAATCCCGGCTCCTGAATCAGCATCTGAAATCAGCTTCTCGCCATACTCCATCACAATTTCAAACCTTTAATTTACTAAGGCTCAAGTGAAAGCAATGTTTGTGTTTGTTTACCGGTCACAGAGGAGCTCTGAGCACTCGCGGTTTATCACATTTACCCAACAGATATATTCTGGGGAGCTTCTTGGACTGGCCGTGACTTATTACCGGTCACAGACTTTTCCCCCCTGTCCCCATGAGAGCCCAGGGATGTGTCCCTGACAGCCGAGCAAGCCACCCACACGTGGTGCTTCCAGCAGCCTTTCAGGAGCACCTGAAACAATCCGGGGTTTGTCTATTTCCAAGTTCAAATGAAGACCAAAAAAAAAATCAGGAAGGAGGAAACCAGCCTAATTTTATTCTTCTTCCTCTGTTAAATCTTGGGGAGCCAGACCAAGACGCGTCAGTTTTAGCCCGGGGAAGCACCCTCGCAGGCTCTTTCGAAGGCTGGAGGCCATGAGGGACCTGGAAAACTTTCCCCCGTTACCTTCGGTGAATTTAAGATTCGCTGCTGTATGTCAGTGAAGCAACTTTGTTCTTTCTGGAGGGAACGGACAGATTGCAGGAGAAAACTATATCCCAACTGCTGCCAAATTCCACAGATTTAGTTATTAGTAGGCAATTAGGAACCATTATTAACACTTCCTACTACGTTAAGCTCCATTTGCACCGCATCTCTGCGCCAGCCTGGACGTTTCCGACAGAGTGGCACCCCGGCTCCAACACGCACGTGGCATCACGTACCGAAAACTGTGTCTTACTGCTCGCTGCCTCCTGGGCCCCTTCTCCGCAGTCGTATTTAATGCAGTTGTCTTACAAAATAAAATCGCAAGTAAAAATACAGAGATTAAAAATCGGGGGGGGGGGTAAATAAAAGCTTGTCTGCACAAAGGAAAAACGATTTTGCTCTTGTTTTTTAACTCACAATCAACATCTGAGCTATTCAGGAAACTGGTGCACTGCCCTCCAACCAACTTCAATTAGGGAATTCAAAAGCAGTCAGACAAAAGAATGCCTGGGAGTTACTGCACCGCACAGAGATATTTTTAGCAAGAGCTGGGAGGCTGTTTGTGGGACACGGCTTTGCTTCCATTGCATTTCAGCTTTTGTATTTACATTTGCAGGACAGTAAGATTTACTAGGTCAGAGGAAAAAAAAAAAAAGAGAGAGGAGAAGCAACGTACATGATGCGAATCATTTTGCTTTCTGACACTCTTGGAAGGTATTTCAGCAAAAGCTGATGGAGACCAGAGTGAAACAGAACAAGATTTGCCTCCATCTGCTTCGAAAAATGGTCTTTCAGCAGAAATCTCAAGTCTCTCCTTTTGAAAGGGTGATGTAAACTAGCAAACACAGCCCCTGGGAAGGTCCGTATGCCTCGCACGCCCCGGCAGAGAGCAAGGCTGCCTTCACCCACAGCAAAGCTGCAGCCGAATCTGTCCGGTGACCTCTCCCCACACCCCCTGACCAGATGGATTCACAAACGGCACAGCGGCGGCGACGCCAACGCCGTGGTGGGCTATCGGCGCTGTCACACCAAGACACCCATCCCAAACCCACAGCCGTAAAACCGCTGCTCAGATCCTCCGTCGGGAGCACAGGAACGGAGGACGGCCAAGCCCCAGAACGAGCCGCTTCTGTTTTTCAGAAGCCATTTCCTCAAAACGCTGAGGTGCAGCCGCCCTCCCGTCCACCGCCAGGAGGTGAAGCCCGAAGCCCTGACCCGGTCGGCGGCGCAGGGCCGGTGCTGGGGAGGCGGCGGGTGCCCCACCGCCCGCGCTACGGGCATCGCTCCTCCAGCGCAGCCCCCTCTTCCGCTCCCTCCCACCACTGCGGCAGCGCAGATGGCAGCAGTGTGACCTCGCTGTTCCTGCCTCCTTGTTTTGATCCTGCAGTCTTGATTGTTCAGGCTAATCCCACACTCCCAGCCTTGGCTGCCAGCCAGGACTGTTATTAATGGCACAAAAGCTTCTCATTCCAGCTACTTCTACATCCGCTAATGCTGTTGTTCCCTTCTCTCGCTCCCTCTCTCGCCACATTACAGACTGGAGCTGGAATATATTTTACAAGGGGGGGGGGGGAAAAAAACCTCTCTTATCATCCTTGCACGCTGAAAGCTCCACCAGAACCGTACAGGAAAGACTCATCAGCTCCAGCAATAATTACCGATGCCAAAGCAGTAAGACCACCCTGCTCATCCAGAGATCGGCTCTGAAGCGACAAACAGCACACGGATGTGGGGAGTTTCCAGCAATCCCTTAAGGAAACCCAGGATCCTGGGCAGAAGTGTGCACAGCTGCCCCGCAGGGCCGGGGGCAGGAGAGACACCGATGCTGATGGGAGGGCTGGGGATGCAATGCCAGGCAGCACCGCGGCCGCAGGGGCACGGCACCCCTCTGCTCCTCCGGTGGCACCGGGGCTGCCTGGCCTGGGAAATCTCCCGCTTTCCTGCCCCTGCTCTATGCAACAAACACCAGATTCAAGCAACTGTAAAGCTGCCCCCAAAAGCACGTGCTGAAAGAAGGCTCCAAACTACGTGCCATTTAGCCCCTCACATGCCAGTCGTCTATGGCAGGTCTTCTCCCCCTCTGCCGGGATCACAAAGTCCCCCGTGCGGGGCCTAAGAGCCGTACTCAGGTACGTCCCCTCTGCCCGGTGAAAGCTTTGCAGGCAGCCCACCGTGCCCACTGCCGACCACCTCACCCCCGCTCTGCTCTACAACACCCCCGAGCAAGGGGCGCGCAGGGCTGGAGCCTGGTGGCAGGGGCGGTTGGGTGGCCTCACCGACTGCAGGGCTGCTGGCACAACAGCGGGGTGCAGGTCCCACCTCAGCTCGACCTGCTGGGACTCAGGGCTGGTTTGGGAGGGGAAGGGATGAGGATATCCATCAGGGCATTCTGATCTACCAGAGACCAGCCAGCCATGCCCACCACGCACAAACTCCTCGGCGACTGCTGGGACACAGCTCACAGCGACCACCGCTGCAACCGCTCGCCCAAAAAGTCTGGTCGTGAGCCAGCCGAGCAGAGCAGGTCCTCAGCACCGCGCTTGCCACACCAAGCTGAACATTAATGAGGTTTAGATTGCTTTAAAGTGCAAACCTCACAAGAGGTATGTGTCCCTGGGACCCCCCTGGGGGACCAACCCCACCTTGCCGTGCCGCGGGGTGGCCAACGTCACGGGGGCCGGGAAGGCGCTGCGTGGGGAGCATCAGGCTGGTGCGGGCTCTGGAGAAACCTGCCCAAGCTGTCCTCCTGGTGAGATGATTCACCATCCTGCCCTCGCTGCTTGTCGAAATGCAGGAAAGGAGAAAAGCATCCACGGGAACATTTCTTCTGATTAGGAAGGTCAGTACATTTTTAATAAAGGGCTCTTTAGAGATAATCTCATTTCAGTATTTACACGTGTTAAAGAGGTTACAGAGATGAAGGCGTAATGAAGTCAAGAAGGAGAGGACAATAAAAGCGTGGCTGGGATACTACAGCGAGGGGTATCTCCAGCCTGTTGGTTTGGGCTACAGCAGCAGGACACAGACCCCGCGTTCCCCTGCAGAGAAGGAGGTTCGGGCACGGCGAACTCACGTGGGCTGTGTTGCTCACTCACGAAAAATCAGCAGATTTCTTGATGCAACCAGAATCTTCTCTTTTTCCTTAAACAGAGCACATTGCCCCAGCCCGGCAGCGAGCCCCTGGCCCCTGCCCGCTCCTCCCAGGGCTCAGTCTGACGGCCTCCCGCAAGCGCCCGCAGCCTCCTCCCGCCCCATCCACGCAAACATCTTCAAACGCCGCAGCAGCAGCTCGTACTATAGGCAGAGCCCTTGTTTACCCAGCGCGCAGGCCTAATTTAAACTCCTGAAGTCATCTCCAGCCTTTCGCTATAGCAACCCCAGCGAATCTTCCCACCGTGATATGTGCAGAGCAGCTTTGCATCAGAGCTTTACATCGTCTGAGGTTAAATCTGACAGCAGTAAAAAAAAAAAAACCTTCAATATCTGCCAGCAGCTCCCGGCGTCGGCAGTGGAGTTTCAGCAAAACTCCGCTCGGAAGGCAGAGCTCAGGCGTGGCTCTTCACGTGCCATGGATTAACCCCAAGGAATTAAGAATTCTCCTGAAATGCTCAACTCCCACTCCCGCGGGGATCTGAGGAAACCTGCTCTCGTTCCCCTCTGATCTACATGCGCCGGGTCCCTGCAACGCCCACAATATGCCGTTTGCTTTACGACAAATCCGTGCAATGGCCTGGGGACTGGGGGATGCGCGCCAGCTCTGTGTACAGCGAACGAGGGCACCAGGAAGAGAAAGCTTATGCCAAGTTTGGAATTATTTCTCTACCGTGCTAGAGAAAATTTCGGTGCCTGTTCAAAGTTACCATGCTTCATTGCAAAGGGTGCAAGAGCCTAAAAATAATCTTTATTTAAAGCTACTTAATAGTCAACAAGATCAAGCAGAACAAAAGGAAAAATATATTCTGAGGGAAATGTTCCTTCTGGAGCTCAAATGGCACTTGAGGTCCCTATCAAATAACTTTCAACTGAGGTTGCACAGAACCAGGAGGAAGCAGGGAAACCAGCCCGGATTACCAGATCACGGGGAGTAAAGCAAAGAGATCTGGAACTGCAGGTATTTAGCACAGCCCCAACAGTAACAGGTAAACTGGAGTGCCCTCGAGAAGCAACTGGTTTTTAAGAAGTAATCAGCGGAGCAGGCAAGAGAGTCACAGACATGAGGGAGATAAAGTCAAGAACGAAGAGTGAAAACAGGGGAATAGTTGCAATTAATAAAATTAATTGTTTTCAAAGCCAAAAGGACTTGCTGCAGTCATCTCAGCCAACAGCCCAACAGGTGAAAGAACCTGAATTAATTCTCCTCGCATTTTCTACAGATACGGACCAACTACAGCAGATATGTTAAAGCCAAGACAGTATCTAAAGGAAAGGCTAATACTCTAATATTTAAGGGACGCGAGGTCTGCTACAGCCACAAGCTAAGCTGTTCTCATACTAGCAACCTTCCTAATAAATCTGCTGCTTCATTTTTCAGTTTAGTTTCTTTAGCTTCAACTTCCAGCAGGCTGGGACTTTTTTTCCTCTATTTTTTTAAAAAACGTCCCGGAACAAAGCAAGCAGGATGGGTGTCAGGCAAGCCTGGCCCCAAACCTGAGGGCAGCAGATGTTTCAGAAGGGGAATCTACTCCCCAGCACCCTGCCCGGGCCCTGGCAGTCAACAACGGACGGGCTTCCAACCCACCAGATGCTCTCAACTTTCTCCTTGCTAAGCTAAATAGCTTGTGTTTCCAACCCCTAACGCATGAAATGAGTCTTCTAAGCGCCAGTCAACCAACTAGCTTCTTCTTTTCTTTTTTAAGTGAATACTATGCTAATCTCATTAGCTATGCCTATTGCAAAGCCAGGCTGTGAGTTGGCTCCACCTACTCCCCAAATAATCTTCAGCGGCACCCGTAACACAGGGAGCACTCTCACCCCAGGGGTACTGGGAAACAAGAGTTATTACTGGTTTTAGGATAAACCCGACCTTATGTTGGCAGGCCAAGGAAAAGAGCAGTGGGCCCAGGGACGCAGAGCATCCCTTCTGTCGTACCCCAGCGCTACCGAGGTTTGTTTCCAGGTGAGCAGTGCCTGTCGCTGGCCTTGCCCAGCCCTTGGCACCGGTTTCTCATCCTCCCTGGCTCCAGCACACCCACACCTCAAGAATTTCCCTGCACCACACCTACACCTACCTGCCAACACACACAACAGCCCCAGCCATCTCCAGCCCTGCACGAGCCTCCCCTGCACGCAAGTAACAGCTGATGGACACTTCTGCCGAGCTCTGCGATTTCTGTAAAACCGTGGGGCTTGAACAACAAATACTGAGGGTCTTGAGTGTGCTTGGACATCATTTGGACACCGCTGCCTTGACACTTTATTGTAAACACCACCAGTATTTAGGATGTCTTTTGGTGAGAACCCAAACTAGAAATCCCAGCCAGTGCAGTCTTTAGTTCAGCCCCATCTCACATTCAACTACAGCCGAGAACAACAGAAGCACTCACGTTCTGTGACCCCAAACAAGTTCACGTGGGAAAACTTTGTGTTTAAGACGCCAGGAGTCACATGATGGCAACACACCTACACAAAATGCTCAGACCCGCACCTGGGGAAAGAATTTAATCACCAGTTTCTGCTCCCCCACAGGAGCCAAGGCTCCGCCTGTGTCCAAAGCACTGGGTCACCTCTTCTCCAGTGCCTCAGACCCGGCACGTGAGGTGCTGGAGATAAAGAGAAGCTGTGGCACCTCCCCCAAAGGACAACAGTACCGGCACTACACCAAGGACATGGGGACAAGGGGGGTGACGATAGCGAAGGTGGCAAAGCGCCCTCTGAGGGGGTTGTCTTGACACACACAGCCTCTTCAGAAGAGAGGCAGCAGCATCAGGGAGGTCCACAGTGGCCAGGAGAGATGTCCCAATGGGGACATGCTTCCAGCAACAGTCTTCTGTTAGGTGCGAGGAGCCTCATGGCAAAGGTCTCCCCCTATGGGGGGCAGCTGGGGTCCCCCGGGAGGAAGCACCTTCACTGACGTCCCCAGGGGTTCCCCGGGCAGGGCACGGATGTGCAGGCAGAAACCAGGGCAAGCGCCAGCGGTGCCTACAGACAGAGCGGCGAGAGGGAAGCAGAGCCATTCATGGACCGCTCTAGACCTGGTTTTTAAAAACCATCCTTGTCCACATCCCTGACATTAATTCTCGTGAGCTAATTGGTAGTTTGGAGCTGACAAAACAAACCAGGTGAGAACAAGCGTGATTCCTGCTTCCAAATACGTCCCATTGAAGGGCACAAACACAGCAGAGGGAAAAATCCGTGTGTGCCCTTCACAATGCGGTAGCAACACTGACCAGATGGGTCTCTAAATGGGATTAAGAGGAATATGGCTCTGCTACATCCAGCCCTTTCCTCCAGGGCTGGAAACACACCCTCCTTATAGCCAAGACCCCACAACGGGGAACCAACCTTTTGTCTTTACCCTCTTTCTTCTTCCGAGCCACTTCCTCATGTTTACCTTATGGACCTGCCATCTACCTCTGGCTCCCAATTCCTCCTTCTTTGGAAAGACTTTGAGATGCACATTATACAAGATACACCAAAATAAATTGTTTTTAATCCTCCAGATTCTAGTGCTCCCAAGCAAGAATCTCAAAGAGCTTTACAAACAATGGATTAAGCCTTAAGACTCCCTGTGAGGTAAGAAAGTGCCTCTCCCCCAGAAGCACAGGAAGGTGAGCAAGGCTGAAGGCTGTACGATGAGACTTTATTATCGCCGCAGAAGTGACCGGTTTCCATACGTGCTAACACAAGCCAGTCTATGACTGATCCATCATCAGTCTACAGACACCTTTGCCATTTCGCTCCAGGCTCTGAAGCGGCTTCAAAAACACCATACATCTTCCAAATGCCAAACGCTTTCTTTCCCACCTTTAAGCACCCGGAGCGCTACTCAAAACGCTCGGGCCGAGACAAACCACCCCACGGACGGCAGCACCACTGGTGCTGAAGCTGCGGCTGCGAGGCTTCTCCTGGAGTACTATTAAGATTTCATGACAACTGGCTTTCATTAGCAGGCGCACAGGAAGCTTTCTCGGCGTGCATTTCAAGCAGCTCACCGGATGCAACCCTACGGAGAGAGGCACCTTCTTGCTTTGCTCCTCAATGTTAAGATGACTTTGGGTCACATGCTCTGTAGCTTCCAGGCTGCAACCTATACCAAACATGACATCACGCTATTCTCAGCGCATCCCGGTCCGTAAAGCCCTTATATTTCTTCCCAAATATATTTTGCATACATCTTGTAAACAAGCTTTACATCCTTTTGATCAGCGCTCTGCACGGAGCCCAGGGAGGGGGAGGAGACTTCCTGTTCCACTATTGCAGTCGCTCTCAGCAACGTGCTGCGCTCAGCTCTTGCCACCCCGTGAGCAATGATGACATTTTCTATTTTGGTGGCTTTTTCTTCATATCTTTGTGGCAAGCGGGCTGCGCTCTAGTCCAGCATCGCTGCTGATCTGAATGTGGTTTTTTAATTCATTTTAAAGTGGCAGAGCTATTTGTTGGAACGTCTCCTCTTCATGCCAAGGTGGCCAACTAAGAACCCTGTTCTCTAGCCAAGCGTTTTCACACTACCTGGCTTCTCAGTTCCCTTGCCGGTTGTCTGAAAGCAGACATTTTTGGAAAATAAATTGTTTACAGAAAAAAATAGACTCCTCTACGCAGTAAAGCACACCACCATGTTTTCTTGCTATTGCTTATCTGCTGAAGATAAATACGGTTTCTGCTTGCCCACAGGCAATCAGCCAAATGCTCACCAGCTGATACCTCCCTGTACCTTGTGGCAACTTCACGTGCCCAAACCCTCGCTTCTCTTTCGACCGACCGCCTCCGAGAGGTACAGCCGCTCCACGCCGCCAACGTGAGCGCTGATACGAAAACACGCCGTCCTTGTCCCAGAGACACACCACCAGCTGAAGCTGCAGAAGGTTGATATCTTCCTCCCTTTGCAAAGAGCAAACACCCATCGGCTCTGGCGGCCACTGGAAGCCTAAGTGCTGTGTAAATGGTTAAAGGCAATCGCTTGTGCTCTCTTGTGACTCCAGCTCATCACTTCCATGTCCTCCCTTTGCCAGCTCATACGAGGAGCTTATAAAATCGGCACGCTGTAGGCAGCCTAGCTGCAACACAGGAATGTTATGTAGTCGGTTACTAATATAGTGTTTTGCATATTGCGTTTCAAACTCTACACGCTTCTACATGCTCAATGTCAACAAGGCGAAAAAACTGTCAGACCAAAATGAAGTCTTCCTAATATGAGTTATTAGCTGTACAGCAGGCTACCAGGTGCACTGCGAAGACCCTGCAGGGATATTCCTGCATTCATTTCAACCCTTTCCTTTTGGGAACAGTCTCAGTTCCATTTCTAATTGTTTTCCTCTAGCTGAGATCAGTGTGTTTCTCAGCTCTCCCCATCGCAGTCCAGCGCGGGCTTCCACACAGTCTGCACCCGGGACAGGTATCGCTCGGACAGAAATGCCTTACGTTCGCCCATGAGATGAACAGCAAGGATCTGGCAGTTCAAGGATATTCAACAGGAAGGAAAAATAAACACAGTGTAGATTCTTCTGGGTTAAACGACTTCCAAATTCAAAGAAAAGGATTTTTTTTTTTTCAACAAATAAAACATATTACATGAAACTGTGGGTGTGCTGCTCTTATAGATGCTCTATGTGAACCAAAATTTGCTGAAATTATTACAGAAACATTCCACCATCTCCCAAAACAAGCATCTTTGTGTATCTTTGCCTGGCTAAATTACGAAAAAAACCCTGCATAGTGGAGCACAGTTTCCATTTCCTCGCACACTCCTACCAGGGCTGAGCTTACAAGTAAACGCACCGACCTTTTCTCAAAGAAATCAGTGTTTGCTGTTCCTTATAAATTTGCAGAATTTTGGCTCGTTTCCATTTCACCCACTTTTGAATACGACGCTCCCCACCCCCACACAACTGTTCCTTTCTGAGGGATGACAGGCCATCCAAAAAAGTAACAGGAGCGCTCCAGCTCCTCGCTGCATCTCCGGATGGCATCGCTCTGGCGGCAGGCAAAGGAGCACCGGGAATTTCGGACCAACCTGTTGCGGGGATGGCCTCACCTTAGTCCAAAGTAACAATTTCTCCCGACCTCTGGTAATGACATTTTTCCAGCGCTTCCCTCACCCCAGAGTATCTATACAATCATTTGTGGCACGTTTTAGTACTTTATCATTTTCCTATCTAAAATTGGACCTCAAATCCCTTATGAAAGGCACGGTGTTACTAGAAGGATCGCCCCGCAACCTTGCTCTGTTTTTCCATCACTGCTGACGAGGTACACAAAGAAGGAGATTTTTCAATTTGTTTTGTCCATGAGCCAAAAATTCCTTTTAATGAACTGAATATGGTGCCTGTGCTAGTCTCTCACCGCTCCAGCTCAGCTCTCACTCACAACACTCACTGCCTACAACGCGGAGTTGGCCTCCTTTTTGCAGGAAAATAAGGCCAAACCAGCTTGAAAGCATGTTTGGAATCTGGAGATTAATTCCATGTAAACTAATGCATTCAAACCTCTTTGTACGGCTTCAGAAAGGGCTGTCTGATCCCGGAGAGAAGTAGGGCAGCACATACCCATGCCGTACGATGGGGAGGCAGGCAGAGCTGCCTCCATTTTGAAACTCTTTACTAAAGAAGGGTCCTGCCCTGGAGAAGTGGCCACGTCGCCACTCGGCCCACTTGCCCACACCAGAGCCCGTGGTACCCGCTGGCAGGAGGACAAGGAGCAGCATGGAAAGGTCTGCGGGGAAACAAAGAGGTGCCGGAGCCGGCAGGAGGGCAGGGCAGCGGGTCAGGAGGCGGGAGGGCTCCCACGGGAGCCTCTGTCCGGGGACCCGGAGCTTTTGTTCGGTGGAAAAATGCCGGGAAGAACAAAGGGCAGTGAGGCCATGGGGCTGCCATGGATGGGATGCTGCTCCTGGGGGTGAGCCCATGGCGGGCAGCAGGGCCATGTCCCCCAGCCCGCGCTGCAGCATTCTCCTCGCCAACGGCTCCCCGCTGCTCTCCATCATCTCTCTCTCTGGGAGATAAATTATTCAGAATGAAACCATTTTAAACTCTGTTGGGATGCTGAGCAAAGCTAAGATGGGTGGTGCTGCAGAGGAAGCTGTCAGGGACGCGACCAGAAACCAGGTCTTCCTCACACGGAAGGTTACAAGTGCGACTATAGTTGATCCTGCCTTGAACCCAATACCACGAAATGCTCTGAAATAACTGAACACAAAGCTCTAAGAGGTGCCTTGTTACACCCAGAGACGCAAGATCAACTCGAGTGCAAGGCCCAGGGACCCACCACATCAAGCACATTCACAGGAGGCTCCCAAAAAGCCATGCCATCAGCAACGTGTGAGCACCAGATGCCCTTATTCCTGTATTTTCTTCCTGCTGGCATGGTACAAAGCAGCAGCAATAAGGACGGCTGAGCAGAGCATGGTTTGCACAGTCATCTTCACATGCCAGGGCAGCCTGGTGAGCAACACGGCGGCCTCACAGCCATCACACATCTAGATGTGCTTCATGGATGCTCCTGCAGGCCCACCTCCACAGCTGTGCTCACGCACGGGATGGGAGATGAAAGTAGGGATGGCACATGGAGCCTGACCGCTGTCAAATTCCTCCTGGGTGACTGGGCACACCCAGGATCCCAATGCTGTGGGCTGCTGCCACGGTTAGGTGGGAGGAGATTGCTCCCATCAGAGAAACGCAGGGCTGAGGCCACGGAGGTGTCCCAAAGCCAACCTCCCCCTGTGCTTCTGGGAGGACAGGAGCCCTCCCGCCATCCTCACACAGCGGGATGAGTCCCCGGAGAGGTCCCCTGACAACCCGCTGGACTCCAGACCCACCACTGAGCTCCTTTCCATGAGGAGTAGAGAAGCTACGGGCACGTAGCATGTGGGTAGCAGCGGCCAGCAGCACGTACGCTCCTTAGACACGAGCGCCGGGGAGGTACCTGACACGGGGCCCCACCGTACAGATGTATTCAGGTCAAGAAGAACACCAACAGAAAGGTAGTTCAGAGAAGAGACGTTTTTTCTTTTGCCTTGTTTTGTTTTCAAATGAGGGGACAAAATAACTAAACGGCCTGGAAACTATTCCACATTAAAAGTCACTACAGCACTAAAAATCTAGCTCTGACAGTTATGGGTGAAGCCCTTTAAAAGTTACCATGGTAGTTGATGCAGCTATTCGCCCACTCGTTCTTCAATAATGCTGGATTATTTTTTTTAATGCGATTCAACCACAAACAAGCAAATGTTGCTGAAGGAAAAAGTACTTTCTCGCACCATAAAAAACCCCCATCCTTTATCTCTGCCACAAGCGCAGAGCGAAGGAGGAGACAGCAGGTAACAGGGAGCCGAGCCAAACAAGCAACGCTGAACTTCTCCCCCTCCCTCTCCTGGGAGAGAGAGGAAATTTAAGCAGCAGATTCAGGATTTCAGCATCCATTTCACTTTCCCTCCCCCCCCCTCCTGAACTGCCGCTCCCTGGGCCCCAAACGGCTATTCAGATGCTATGTCAGCTGAATGCTACATTCGCTTCCTCTCCCAACCACCAGCTCAGCAAGCCTCGCAACGCGCTAGATGTCAGACCAGAAAGCCAAGTATTTTTGGAATACATCTTCCCTCCTTTTAATTAAGCGCCCAGGTAGAGAGCGGCGCAGGCAGAAGGGTTGGCTCTGCAAAGCCGCATCCAGCAAGGCGGAGAGAGGCAAGTCGGAGCAAGACCAGACCCAAACAAAGGAAAGCAAACACGGGCTGTAAGGGAGGAGCAGGATACAACTGCATTGACCTGCCCGGCTATTATTTTCGCAATCAAACCAAGGTCTAGAAACTCCTACGGCCGAAGGGAAGGCTTCGCCCGCCTGAGAACGCCTCGCAGCAGCCTCCCCAGCAGCGCAGCCCTCATCCCGTCTGGGGCTGGAAAATGAAAACCTCCCAAACTCCAGCCCGGCTGCAATCACTGCAGACAACTGGGGGAGGCTGAGGAGTCGCTTCCCCATCTGCCAGATAAACCCAGCTCCTTCCTCAGGAACCTCCCTGCACCCCCCCAGCCCCGGTGGCACCCTAGGAATAGGGGTTGCCGTAGATCAGCCCCCACAAACACGCGGCTCCAAGCGGGGTGAGGCAGATGGGGAGAAGGAATAAGCAGCTTCCATCGCTAAGCTGGGGAAGACAAGACTGAGCCTGCGCGCCGCAGACGCCGGGGGCACGCCGTGCCGGGGCGCAGCCGGCCTGGGGGGCCACCCCGCGGGCCAGCCTTCTCTCCCAGTGCTAGCCTAAGCAACACGTACCGCTGGCTCTCCCAAAAATAATATCCCTCATTCTTAATCCTGTATAAATTATTTGTTACAATAAATACTTGGACTGAAAGCCTCCAGGCTTTGCTAACAAAGCTGGGTTTGCGCGCGGGCTGCCAGGTTTTGAGAACTGGTTTAATCAGCTGGAGAAGCTGCTGGCGTGCGCGGGGAGCCCGTCCAGGCTTCGCCAGGCACAACTCAAGTGAAAAGAGCCGCTGCCGGCTCTTCTTTCCCACAGTCCCCTCGACTCCAACCTTCCCAACCCAAAACAACTCAAACTGGGAAAATGTTTTGCTGCGGTATGAACTGGGAGAAAACAATCACCACCGCAGCCCTCAAACGGGTCCATCCACTCAGAGATCCGTGTTTTCGGCGAGGGGCAGTGTCTGTGCCGAAGCGTGTTTCCAGCCAGCACCCCGGCGAGCGGCAAGCCAACAACTTTCAAGATAAATTAAGGCCACCGCTTCCGTGGAGTTACGCCGGTGGAAGGCGGCTTTGTTTAAACCCAACTGAAAGCTAAAAAAAACGTGCTACGTTCACCCCATTGTTCCTTCGCCTTTTCTAATAGCTGTTTTCTCTCCTCCATCACTCTCGAGCTTCGCACGCTCAGCTGTGACTCTTTGTGCCTCCCTTTCGCTGCCTTCTGCTTCTGTTTGTCCTTTTGATCTCCACTTCTCAGCTTGTGTTTTCTGCTGCGTCCCCATCCCCCACGCCTGATTTCCACTTTTATTAGGGTGCGAGGCAGAACGGCTCAGAGGATGAACAATGCGTTTGAGCTGAAAAGGCTTTGAAGCTGAATTGTGTTGTTTACCGATAGATTCCCCAATCTCCTACTGAAATAAAATAGCGTTTTACCTACACCAAAGCGCTTGCTGTTTATTTGCAGTGGAAAGCAATTATAAAAAGATGATGGCACATTAAATGCATAAAAACAGGATCAGGAGGACAGGAGTATGATCACTTTAAAAAAACCAACAACAACAAAAACCCAGACAACCGCACCTCCTGAAAGCCCCCAGTTTCTACAAGAAATTGTTCTGGAGTCCAACTGTAAAGCTTCTGCTGCTGCAAGGAGAGGTTAAAGGCCCTGTGAGCCAGCACATTGGTTTGGGTTTTCCATACAAGCGTGCTTTCCTTCAACACTGAAGAGGAACACGTACCAAAGAGCTGCCTTCCCATCTGAGTTCCTTTAACTCCAAAGCATTACTTCAATTAACACGCGCTCTTTCAAGTTTAAAAATTGAAACTCTTCAAGCTGGGCAAATTACAGCAAGTGACAAAGTACAACCACACAGCTCCCGTCCCCATCCTGGCTCCCCTGCCCTCCCTCAGGGCCAGGCATCCAGTCCTCTGTCACAGGACTCCCCAGCGGCGGCATCTCCCCAAAGACGATCCTGGGCTGGGTAATACTATCTATAAATTAAGAAGCAGGACGGGAGACACAAAGCAAAATACCATGAGCTGTGGAGATAAGATTTTCGTTCTCTGGACTGCTCGGCGCTTTGTTACCACCCAGAATTAGACCCCACCGCAGCAGTACGAGTGGGGCTCAGCCAGACGAGGGGCAGAGTAGATCCTGGAGCACCCCGAGTCCCGGGCACCTACCGCCACGGGAAGAGGCAGCAGGGCTGAGAGCCTGGCACTCGCCTGGGGCGAAGCGCCCACCTGGGCCACGGGGGGAAGAAGCAAAACACACCAAAACCATCACTGATTCAGGAGCCTCATTAGTCAGCAGCAGCTGCCTCCATCAGCCGGGATGCCCAGCCCCACCTGGGCAGAACACATTAAACCACTGAAAGGAAAAGGCCAGGACAAGCCTGTAAGGTCTGCATCTCAAAAAAGTCATAGTCATCAGACCTGAACGGAAATAATATCTCCATGAGAAGAGCAGCACCTTAGGGCCCACAAGCACCCCAGGAACTCAGCCACTACAAACAGGCAGCCAAGAGAGCTGGGCAACTGCCCCCCTGCCAACTCCCCGCTGCAAGAACAGACTTCTGCATGCTTAACGGTGAATTAAAGTAAATTAAACCTCAGCTCATGTGAAGTGTACAATTATTTTTTTCATCACAGGTAAATTTTCAAGCTGACTGACCAAACAAAGAAAGCATAAAATAGTTGAGGCTAAATTATGCCACTCTGAGTACAAGCTTTAATCTCTGTTACTCAAAATTCAAGATTTGCAGGCTATAGAGTAGGTTTGGGAGCTGTTAATCAATGACTGAAATGAAAGATAATGCTTTACATGATGCACAGAGCTTCCTCAGAGGGAAAAGAGATTAACTCTCTACAGATCACAGCCCTCAACCAAGCAAGTTTATTTCCTTACCATCACTAGACCTTAATAATTTACAGCAATACTAAACCAGTAACAGACTACGATTTTAAGCAAAGAGCTCTTAAATAAAGACCTCCTTTTTTAAAAAAAAAAATCTACTGCAAACACTGCAGCTGTAAACAGTCTGATTTAAGGAACATGGGCAGCGGGAAGTGACAGAGACTTTAAAATCCCCAGGCTGCAGCCAGAACTGCCTGGCCCAGGCTTGGCTGCTTAGGCCTCCTTTAGTTAAGGAGCAGGGAGGAACTCAAGCAAAATTCACGTTAGTTAAGTGCTGAAAAAAAACCCCAACCTCAGAGCCTAGCACGAAACAGCTCTGGAGATCAGCTATTTGCCAGATTTTCACAGTTAAGAAAAAGCAATCTGAAAAACCTGAAAAGCACCCATTAACACGCCACTAGCAGCCGGTTTTCTTACCCCTGCTCTTGTCCCCAGAAGTTTAGAGCTGAAGACTCAAGAAACAACACAAGATTTGACTTAAATTCTTAAAGAAAACGTGGAAAGTCGTTCTGTCCCTCATATAACACCACACATTTTAGCGCACATGAGTGCTGGTACCATACCAACATCAAGAGAAGCACGGAAACCCCCCCTTAACAAATGTTACCCAACAGATATCTGAACTCTTGGCCTCACCAGCATCCAGAAATGTTAATTCCACCTTACAGGATCATCACAGCAGCGCTCGGGTACTAGCAGCCTTGAAGTGAAAAGCACAGAAGGATGAAATTCAAAATCTGCAGGTGTCCTGAGCAGTGCGTATCTCTTACTCCTCCTTCAGCCCGTCTGCACCTCTGAAGACTCCCAAGTCACACACTCACAAGACAGTCTCATTTATTCTCGACTGAGTAAATACTTTAAACAGTTTTCTAATGACAAAAATATAATGATGGCACTTGAACAAGCAGATTTTAGAAACAATAGGCTCGCATTCCTGAATTAAAGCACACGAACGCACACCGTACATATATGTCAAGACCATGACATCTCCAGCGGAGCAGTCATTACTAAAGGTAGGTTGCTGATTGTTTTGAATTCCTCGAAAAAGAAAACTACACACTTCACACCAGTGATTCCAAAACAAAACTGTAGATAACTTGAAAATATTTTTCCAGTAACTACAACAAAAACATTTCAATGTATCTTCTACTTTAAACAGAAGGGAGGAAAATTCCCATCTCACAGCAGGGAGGTTTGCTGCCAGGTTTCAAGGTCTGATGGCGGCCCAAAACAACGGCGCTGCACTCGGGTGCCTGGCATGGTTTTGTTTCCCTCCTTACAACACCTGCAAACCTCCTCAGCCTTAATTTTGGAAACAGGATTTGGATATCTGCCTTCCTCTGCCCTCCCTCTGTCTTCCAAGGAACAGCTTCAACATAGAACCAGCATCAATATTACTTGAGTTGCAAAAACTCACATATCTACTCAGTTCGTAGTTTCTAAAACTAAAATTTCATCAACTCTGACTCCATACAGTGAGATGCAAAAAGAGCTGGGGCCATTGAACAAAGTCTACCTAAAGTGCCAACGTGTTGGATGGCAATGGATGGGCGGTGGGGCTGGGCACGGCGCTCTGGCTCTCCCTGCACCGGGAGGATGGATGCCTCTGGAGCTGCTGTGCTTGGGAGGTCTGGGGACAGGGCGAGGAGGAGCTCATCAGATCCTGGAGCTCCATTCAAGATGCTTCTCACAAGAAGGATTAGGAATTACAGGCTGCAAACGGAAGAAACATCTGCTGGGTAGCGGGCAGCCATCCGGACTCAGCAGCAGCACGGGAAGAGAAATCCTCTGCAGACTTTCCGCTGCCCGCAGAGCGAGCTCCCATCGGTGAGCTGGTGCTCATTGCAGACCAACATCAAAGCAGAAAACTTCCACAGCATTTTTTTGTGTAAATTACTTTTCCTGGCACGTGTGAGACACTGCCTGAATCCCTGATCAGACGGCAAAGGCGGTTAGTCTGGGTTTGGTGCAGGGAGCAGCGGCAGCGGCCCTGGCTGGGAATGGAGGGGACGTGCCACACCACGAGCACTCCTGCTGAGCCTGCCTTATTTAACAGTTTTGCAACATCCTTTGGAGTCCCAGTAACTTCATTTTTTAGAAAAGGATGTACAACGTTCAGGGCCGGCTACATGGAGGTGAGCAGATGCAAGCGCACCACTAAATTTTCAAGGCAATTTTGCAAAGCTGCTTTGTGTTCTTTCTGTATGTACAAAGAGAGCATTGCTGCCTTCATTAGATATCTCCTTGTTTTCAGTAGCTTACACGCTGAAAAAAGGACAACTAAAAAAAGAAATCACGACACTGGAAACAGCCGTCTTCATAAAAACTGTTTTTAAACACCTACTCAGTCAAAACTGCACAATAGGGGAGCAAGACACAGTTTGCACGCTCATTCAGGTGTTTGCCTTTTCCCTAAACGCCCAAAAAGCTACGAACAAAACCTCCTGCGGCAGGGTACAGCCTTCACAGAGACGCCTTTGGCTTAACTCAAAGATTGTTTCTCTGTTTTATTAAGACGGGGCTACCGAGGGGCAGCGATTCTCTCGTTAAACCACGGTTTTGCAGAAAGACACCAGCACAAAGGCATTTCCCAAACGCCGAGACCGAAGCTGTCAGGGCTGTCACGGGGAGAGGCTGGGACTGCAGCCGTAAGGCACCATGTGTCCTCCAGCAGACCCTGTCGGGAGGGAGGGCGGTGTGCTGGAGCCGCTCGGGGAAGCCAGATGCGAGGCCTGGCACTGACGCCAGCAGCCGAGCTATTTTTACGAACCAATGGGTTGTGGTGCCGGAGCAGGAGCTGCTTCTCTGCTCCGAGCACAGTTCACCACGCTCAGCCGGGAGACAGGGATCCAGGCGGCTCTCAGGGACGAAGGGGGAGTCCGGCACCCGCTGCTGCCGGACCAGGAGGGAATTTGGGCACTGTTTGCAAAGCACAAGGCTCTTCTGCCCACATAGACAAGCATCGACTCTGAAAGTGGCATTATTTTTTTCTTTTTATGTATCTTTTTTTTTGGCAGGGAGGCTTCCCCATCAGAATCCACAGAAAAATCCATTAAATCACCTGCCACACGGCAGCCTAAATAAGCGGTGACTTCTCTTGGCCACAAAGACATCTACCGGCACCCTAAGCCCTTCCCAAGGTCAGCTGCCTGCTCCCCGGGCAAGTCAACAGCACGCATCAAATCCCATTTTGGTGGGGGGGGGAGAAAAGGTCAAGACAATAAAAGTTTAACTCAAACATATTCAGCTATTCAGCGCACGTCACCAGTTTTCACCGGGCTTTCAAACGCTCTGCAGTTTCTGGCAGCTGGATGCCAGGAATACCTGCTGAAATTATCAGAGCAACGCTGGCCTTCCTCGTGCTCTCTCCATTTTCTCAGGCTTCCTTCCCGGCTTCCTTCCAGTATTCCCATCTCTTACAGAAGATCCTGTTTTCCTTCATCGTCTGGGTTGTCTCCTCCTCTTCCTTCTCATTGCCACCCACTCATTTTTAACATCTTTCCCAATACTGTATTTGCTACATCCTCTCTCGCCGCAGCCCTCTCCCCCCACCCCGTGCCACCCAGCAAACCGGCCGCGGGCACCGCTCGCTCCATAGCCAGGGTATGCCATGTGCTTCCAGCATCCAGGATAACACTCAGGTCAGAAGCCTTTTCCTAGCCCACACCCTGACTGTCGCTGAGCCACAAGGACACGTGGCTTCTCCCTCGAGCATCCCAATGTTTGAGAAACTCCCCGATACAGTCTTGGTAGTCGGTTCCTACAGACCTGCCTCAGCCCGGATGCCCAGGAAATGAAGTCTGCTGAGAAGAGCAAAACAAGCAGCAAACTGACCCTTTTTCTTTTTCCTCCTTCCCTTCCTCTAGCCCAGACCAAGAAAGCCACAGACAACTGAGAGCTCCTCTCAGCTTCCTCCACTCCGGTCCTGCTGCGGAGCAGATCCATGTGTCGTCCCTCCCCCCCCCCAACACACACCTTCTCTAAAAATTTACATGTCAGGCAGTGCATTATGCACAATAATGCCAATTGTAAAAAGCACCAAATGCATTACTAATAAAATAGCAACGCAGTCAGCCCGAAACTTCCTCTGACTCGGAGAGGCAGGGGCGCGCCAGCCGCAGTTCCTGTGGCCCGGCTAGAGGCAGCAGGTCCCTCGAAGCTCAGCTCTGCAGAGGCCGGAGCGCAGGGCAGGATTTCAGTCACCAGGCCAGGCAGACAGCCACTTGACAACACAGGTTAAACTTCAGCCATGACAGTCACCAGCGGGAGCAGCTCCGCACCCTCCATCGCTCCCTTGCAACAAACTGAGCACAAGCAGGTACAAAATGACCGTTCTCACCTCTCTGGGGGAGGTATTACAGTTTTCTCCTTTTTTTCGGCATTCAAACTACGGCCTCTGACAGAAAACTGAGCCCGGCCTACCCTACGGCCTCTGTTAGTGCTGCTGCGCACTCAGGCAAGCTGCCCAGCTATTTTTACCCCCTGTAAAGAGACGATGCCCACCCAAGATGTTGGACATCAGCGCACTGGAACCAGCTCAGTGCCACCCTCGTCGCCACCTGCCCGGTCCCTGCGTTCACTGGATACCATAAAGGCTGAAGAGTCCTGTCAGCGTCCAAGCATCTAAAATGCTCCTCAGAGGGACATCGAGCATTTGACAAGCACCTGGGTTGTTTTTCACACATCCACATCTTCACAGGACCGCTCAGCACTCGCCCCTGGGCTTTGAGAAGGGGGGAATGCTCCCTTTGGTACCACCGTGGGCACAGACACGCAGCTGCTGTCAAAGCCTTGTTCGTGAGTTAACAGCGCCCATCCAGAGGAGATCCCAAAGCAGCCTGAGCAACACACAGTTTTCAGCCATTCTGCAAGAAACCCCGAATCGTTTGTGGTCAGCCATCTGCGCAGAATTTCAGCTGGGTCCAAGTGAAAAGCAGTGCCTCACCCAGGTGTTCCTGTAAGCCACCTACACCCACTTTCCTTCACCAGAGATTTACAAAGACTGTTGATTCATCTTAGCACTTGGGTGCAATCTGCTGACCGATGTTTTGACTAAAGCCTCAAGCACACACTAAAGGCGGGCGAGAAGACATCTAGGCAGGAAAGCTGCACTGAGACTGTAAAGTCCCAAGACTCCAAAAGGTCCGTGCATTCCCTCAGTGCAAGCTGAGCACTTGTACGTGCCTACACCAGCTCATACCACTCATGTTTACAGATCCTGCCTCAGGTCGACATTTTGCTTAATGCTAATTTGACTTAAAGAGAATGGTCTGTTTCAAAGAGACGCTGCTTTATAAACCAAAACCAACGTGAAGGTTTGACATGGCACCGCATGTGGATCACGAGCTGCTAGAATGAGCTTCTACACACTGCAAATAAAAAGCTTTGCTTACGTTTAAAAGCATTTACATTTCTTCTAAAAACCAGACAGAGCTGTGAGGAGAATCAGAGGTTTCCTTAAAAATCATGAAAACTGAGGCCATCTCTGTCCTCCTTTTGTAGGGCTTCTGGTGCTCAACCTGAAGCTCATGGTATCTTACACTGAACTTCTTGCTCCACAGATCCCTTCTTTCAGCACTTACGCCGTGCGTGGCCCTGCTGTTTATTGCCGGGGTTCGCCATGCACAAGACACAACAGCAGAGTGCTCCATCAGCCAGCGCGGGGCACCCGACGCCCACCCTCTGCACCAGTCCCAAGGTCTCCTTCACATAACTGGAGCCGCAGAGATAGCAGTGGGAACAGCCGTGATAAGGGCACCTCCAGACCAGCCGGTGGCTGCCCTCATGGTCATTTAAGCTAAACCCTTTAGCACACTGCCTGCACACACTTTGGGTTTGTTACCAGTGCGGCAATGGCTTAGGTATGGACAACACTAAGTTCACTGCAGGTTTCAAGGAAAACGTGGTCCGAGAGAGGAGCCATCACTCTGTGGGACACAGGCAGCTGCGGAAGAGCACAAGAAGGACCAGGGTTGATCCCTGAACAGCAGCATCTCCCAGCACCCAGGGGCTGAATACAATAGGAGGCCCTGCCTGGCACAGAAACAAGATGCCATCGATGAGCTGTCAAGCACCACATTTCCTCTTTGAAAGGCACTACCCAATGACACATTTTAACCTCTATCATTTTTTCAAAAACCACCAAGCCTACACTCACAGTGGTGACAAACATCTGCGTGACCTCAACAGCATTGTCTTTCAGTGGGGACCAATGCTGAAGGCTTCTGCTAAACTCTTCACTGGAGGAACATACCAGACAATGAAAAACCAACTGGCCATTCAGGACACTTGTCCTGGAGACGGCACTGCCTCTGACTCCTCTGTCACCCACACCTTCTCCCCATGTGCCCAGAATAGCTGTTAGTTCAATAGGACAACTTATTTATTAGGTATCTTATCTGGCTGAATACTTATGTAGCCAAAATGCTGGGTTTTAACCAAACAGTTTGGAACTGCACCACAGCCAACACTGTCAGAGGAGAGATGGCAAGCAGGAGGCGGCACTACAGGGGACAGGCGCTTTCCTGGCCCTTTACACACCCACATCGGCAACAAAAGTTGTTCTTTCTCTCTACTACTTAAACCCACAAACCAAGGTTCATTCAACTTGGTGCAAGAGTCAACAGCAGCTTTCTCGTAACGCAGGGGACGTGCAGGAAGAGGGGAAGGTAAAAGGAAGACTAAGCAATTAGGTTGCATTATCTTTATCGGGTCCTTTTGGAGACCCAGGCCCAGCGAAGGCAGCGGCAGGGAGGCTGGTGGCACGGAGCACAATGGCCCTCTGTGCCGAGCAGTCACCTCGAGCAGGAGATTTTCATCTGAGGCTTCCTGCAAAGCAGCGTAGAGCCACTGAAACTTACACACACACCCCCCGACACATACACAGATCGGCCCGTGCACAGCAGGACTTCGCTGAGCGTTTGGTTTCCAGCCGCTGGCTGGCAGCTGGGAGCACAGCGCTGGCAGCAGGTCGGCGACCATGGATCCCCGTCCTCAGCAACAACCTACAAAAGGGACTTTACGGCACAGCTATTGTCACAGAGCCTGTGTTAGAAACTCTCATCGCTCTGATTTCCTGACTCCTGACAGTTGCAAAGCTGTTTCAGACACACCACTCTCCAACTCAACCTCAGGAGTCCAACAGATAGTCAGCAGATAGTCGACCATGGGCAAGAGCTGACGAAAACATGAACTCATCTCCAGCAGGAACCAAGCAGGGGACTTTCCTCCTCACTCACTTAAATGATACAAGGAGCCTTAAAGTAAAAACCATATAATAAGAAAGTAAAATTTTGCTAACTACATGACCCTCGCTAGTTTGGGCTTCCACCACAAGTGTCACTCTGTGGGCTGAAGAAGGACCAAGGTGTTGGCTCGCCATTTGGACCTTCGCTGCAGCAGCTCTTTCCCTACAACCTTGCAACTCCCCCTGCAACTTCTCCCTTTCTCGCCCATCCTTTGCTTCACTGGCAACTCGACCTCCACTTCTCTCGGGCACAGCTGCCGGCCCAGAGGTTCCTGTCCCCTCACTCACCTCCCGCCACCACCCGGGCAGGGACGCGGGTCGTGAATGGAGAGTCCCAGCACGCTGCTCCCGCGCTGCGCTCCCAGGGGTTGCCAGCAATAAATGTGATCATCTGCTGTGCTGATGCTGCAGTTGCCACTAATGAAATATTATAATACAGCCCTTAAAGCAACACCGTGTTGAGCACGCTGTAAGGCTGGGAATTAACTCACAAACTGCAACCAAGAAAATGGAAGTACCTCTCTTTCACCTCTTTTCTAATGGGAAACCAACGGAATTGTTTCTTCCATTACCTAGGAGTTAGAAATTCTCATCTCGCGAAAAGTTTTAAGGTTTTACTGAATTTCTAACTGTTGGGTCTACATTTGCAAACACACGCGACAAGGACTGCAGAACAGTTCTCTTTCTCTGAGCGTGATGAGGTGAGAACAACCAGCAAGCTTCACAAACCACTTGGGATATAGCAGCAATATCACAATTTGCCCAAACAAAACATTCCTCTTGATCATGTTATAACTATAACTACCCAAAACTTGCAAATTTGTGCTACGTAACATTAAGCTCTTTATTTTATGAGCTTTGAAACAGCTTATGAGAAAATGTGTGCTTTGCAAAGGTACGGGCAATTCAGGTGAGTCTGTACTTTGCCTTCTGCATCCCCTCCACTGAACTTTAATTCCCACATCTATTTAAAATCCTGAACTGTGTATCTATTTAATTATCAGAAGAAGAAAGGTTTTGCTATATTGCTGTGTCTTCTTTAAGACATACCTACTCAACATGGAAAGATTACTGGATTCTCCTCTAGTCAAACATTTTCCAGGCACACACACAACACAAAGCTATTCTTAAAAGACCAGTCACATGCAAGTTTTTCATGATATTTACAGGCACAAGAGGTCCTCGTGAGAAGAGCATTACAAAGAAAGTTTCCCCAGAAAAGAAACCTTGAACCAGAACCAAGTTATTTCTGCAAATGCGAACCAGAAAGTTCCTCAGCACTAGCAGAGATCTTTACGCATCCTCCACCTTGGATCTGCTCAAAGCCCATTTTTAAGTACCATCAGAAGCAGCAGCCGATCTCCAGGAGGCAGCACGCCAACGGAGCTTTAGGAGCTCTCTAAAAGCTCTTTTCTTTACCCGTGTTTTCTTAACCCACATTTATACCCTTTTATATTTAACCTAGATAAGGAAAACGTGAATGACAACCGGGCCACTAAGGCAGCTCGAGCAGGATCGCTGCTCCTGCCTGTGTGAAACGACGGTCTGGAAGCAATTTGTTTTCCCATCTCATTTCACATGGGAAGCCCATCCGCCAGCGGGGCCATGCCCCAGCCGCCTGTCCCCTCCCTGCTGGGAGCCCGGCACACAAGAGGACATTGTCCCGCCTGAATGACAAACAGTTTTGTGACGCTGAGGCTGTAAAGTGCATCAGACAGGTGCAAGGAAGCTTACCAAATTGGTGTGTACACATCTCCACGATTCAGGGACAAGTTAATTCCTAGGGAGAATATACACGAAATGCCAACAATAGTCTGAGAGGAAGCGAAGGGGTGGGGGGGTGGCGGGGGGTGCTCCACGCTCGGCCCCTTGGCCCAGGGCTCCTCTTTCCCAGCCCTCACACCATACACTCACAGGCTCCAGCTCCATCGGGACAGGTCGCTTCTCCCGGCAAACCTGGCTTTCCTGAGCTGCAACCATACCCAGGCTTGTCTGAGGAACAGTGAAACACGGGCAAGCCTTCAAGACTCGAAACTCATCTCAGGAAAGAAACCCCATCATCCAAAAGGGATAAGAGAATTTGAAAGTATTTGGGGGGGAATCCCTTTAAACTGAACGCAGAGATGTCTCGCGCTTGCCAGCAAGCTCACAGTAAAAAACGTTTGCTATTTCTGTCCCTGCCTCTCCAGAAGCTCAGGCTCGATTTGATTCATTTTCCCTATAAGGTATTTTTAAGTATAGAAGAAAAGGCCCAATTAATTGCCAGAACGTGTCCCTGCAGACTGCGCGGCAGCAGCCACGCGTGCATGCACCGTCACACAGCTGGCGAGCGGAGAGGCGCACCGGCCAGCACCGAGCCCGTTTCAGACAGGCTGCCCCACCAGAGGCATGACCAAAACCAGGACAACCAGGTGATCTCCGCTGCCCTCGCACACACTGACCTACCCGAGCATCTTAAGGCTTTTTAATCTTGTTTTTAAACATGCACTAAGTGGATCATTCAACGGGAAGCACACAGCCAAGACCTTGGCAAATTGCAGCTGGCATTTAATAACTGCACCATCTTTAAAGACCCCTTTTAATCAACTTTTAAATCCTCGTCACACGGTGCCAGTGTGTCCCAGCACACTCAAAGCTTCCCTCAAAAGCGCCACCATGTCCAATTATTCCACCCTCTTCACCAACCTGCCATGCTTGCACATCAGATCCAGGGACTTACTCAGCCGGAAAGAAACAGCCAGACAAAAAAGTTACTATTTTAAAAAAAAGAATAAAAATAAAAATAAAATTTGCTATCTCTAGTCCAATTCTGAAGAGCCCACAAGCGGCTGCTGGCACAACCGAGAAGTATTCCAGCCTGCACTAGAGCAGAAGGAGCCCACATGGAATATAATTTTTAATAGACTTAGATAAAATTAAGGCTAGCAACAGGAATTACAATATGGAGAAAAGATCTTCATTTCCTTCACCCCAATAAATGTATTTCTATACTCAGCGCTTAAGCAGGAGCCAGATCAAAAACCAGATTAAAGCGGGGCATTTTTCATGGAAGCTCTAAGGCCACACCACTGTGGAATCACTGCAGCACCCCCACAGCAGAGCACTGGACTCCGGGCCCGGAGACTTGTTGGAACAGATGAGATGAGTCACGAAGCAGAGACACGCAGAGCTCCGGCTGCGCTGCCAAGGGGAGGGGAAAGCCGCCCCGACGGCCGTGTGTTTGGGGAAGGACTGCAACCCACCCAGCGCTCTTAGTCAGGCCCTCAGCACAACACGCAACCCTACAGTACATAAAACTGAGTCGTCTCCTCTTGAAATCACTGCAAAGTTGTTCTGCCTTTAAAAAAAAAAATAAAAAAATGCATGGCTACTGCCAGATGTGAAAAATTCCTCCGGTCTGGTTTCCTGGAGGGAGCAGGAAGGGAGGCTGTGACCACCTCGCCCCTGTGCGTGCCTGGGTCGGTGCTGCTCCAAGCGAGAAGGCGAGACAGGCTTCAGCTCAAATATTAACTCTCCCCAGGAAACACACCTCTGCCTGGTCTCCTCCAGCCTGGCCAGGACAGCTGAGTTGTATCAAAAATGTGGGGTGAAATGGCATAGCATCTGCGTTCGGGAAAGACCCAAGCTGTCCTGCACCCCGAGAAGAGGAGCGGTTCCTGCCGTGCCCGGCTGAGCTGACGTGCTCCGGCGCAGAGCATGGCTGGCAGCCTGCCCCGCTCATGTGCCTTTCTTGGAGCCTCTTCCAGCTCCTCCTCAAGGGAGCCTGACGGGACCGTGCCCTTCCAGCGAGGAGAGGCTCCGGCGAGCAACGGCAGCCGCCTCCTCACCGGAGCTTTCTGCGGCTGAGCAGCCCCCGCAGAGACGAGCCCCGAGCACGGGGGGTTTAAGGCAGGAACCACCTCCCTGGGGCCAGAAGGTAGCCGTGCGTGAAGGGTGCTTCAAGACGCAACCACGTGTGCCACTTGGAACTGAAAAGTTGACTCAAATCACGTCCGCATTAAGTTGCGTGGAAGATCACACCGTGCAGAAGCCGTAACTAACACAGAACTGCTCCGCTGTGCTAAAGCTCTAGATACACGACTCCGCTCCCCAAGTAATTGTTCTACAATACGCGACAATACTCCCCAAGCAGTTTTTTCAAAATCCATAATTGTATTCCCCAAGCAGTTTTTCTACAATACCTCTGTAACGTCTGGTGACCGTTTTGGATTTCTACACAATTTTCACTACTATAACGATCCACCATTTACAGACAACTCTTTAGAAAATTATCTTTAAAAGTTGTTTCCTTCTGAACCACCGGAACCTTTCCCCTCCAGCAGTCCCATGCTTTAGATGCAGTCTGAGAAACCAAGTGGTTCGGGGAAGTTTCTGTAACAGCTGCCTGAGTTTGCACACAGTTACTGAAAGCTACGGCAACAGGGAGCCCCAGCAGAACAAACACGATGCTCACCAAGGACAGGGTCTGTAAACAAACAGCATTCGGCGTTAGAAGACGCACCACATCAAGGCTAGAACACAGCACCATTTTTAAAAATAATTAGAAGCAAAAACCATACACTAACTTGGTACCTTTTCAACTGCGGCTCTGAAACTAAGCTTTAGATGAAGGGTTTTGGTTTTCTAACAAAATCTGTTCCACCAAACACAGGACTCCTCCTCAGCAGCCTTAATTTGCCACTCACAGCCGCCTGTGGACAGCATGAAGTGGACAGTCCTGGAATTCACCACCTCTGCTTTTAGGTTTTGAAGCCCTTCAAGTCTCCCCTTTAAGACAGAGGAGTTGTGTCTCAGAATAAAAGCACTTGCTATTAAACTGCAAGCCCGTAACACTCCTCACCCATAAGAAAATATGCGGTGGGTTGGTTTTCTCCCCTTGCGTTACTCCCAAAGACCAGACAGCTCAGAAACAAGCGGTCAGAAAAATTAACTCTCTCAGAGAAATTAATTGTGAACAATTCTCTGAGCAGTTTTGAAGCTGCCCTACTTGTTGGGTGTGTTAAGAGTTTTGGCTAAAAAGCAAGCTTTCATGTGTAAAAGGTTAACAACATTTACACCTTAAATACCACACTTAAAAGCATCTAGACCAACAAGCTCCTTAGCAATTCCTCCCAGGGAGGTGGGTCAACTGAACTGGTTGGTCTGGTTACTATATAAAGTCTCAAGTATGCTGTTTTCTACATTTTCATTAAAGATTAAGTCAGCCAAGTTCTGCTGAGGCTTAGGAAAAATACTGAAAGTCACCAGCCCCTAATCACTATACTCAGGCTGCCAGTAGGAACTGAGTATTTTTTCTAGTATGGGACAAATATGCTCAGAAATTCCCAGCCCAACAAGTATTCCCATGGGATATAATGGAAGCATATTGGAGAGAACACACCTCCAGCTGCTCTCACAAAGATGCTTCAGCAGCCGCCTTGGTACGTGGGGGCAGGATTGTTGCAAGGTGCCAAACGGCACCTTCGGGGGCAGCTCCTACTCGTGCCTATAATTTAGTCAGAATTCAACACAGAGGGGAGATGCGAGCTTTGCCTGTTGTGGTACGGGTCAGCCTGGTGAGTTACCCAAAATCGCAGATCCTACATCAATAGATATTTGTAAACGCCATGTCAACAACTGGTTTGAGAGAGCAGAGCGGGGAAAGACCAGAGTTAAGGGTTTTAGGCGAAGGGTCAAAGCACGCTGGCCTTGCTGGCCATACCGGATCCCCTAACACAGCGCTGCCACCCACTCCACCGAGCGACAGGAAGGATTTCCAGATTTTTCTTAGAAATTGTATTTAAAAAAAACCCAAACAAAATAAAGCTGAACTTCTGAAAATTTTTCAGCGCTTGTCACGTTATAGCCCCATGTAACACTGGCTGGCTTTACTGCAAAGAGACACAGCATCAAAGAGGTCAAAAAATTATCCTGTTAATTACATTTATTGTAACTTGTAGAAGAAAACCTTTTTAAAAAACAAAGGGCCTGACTTCGGTGATCCTTTAGCAGCTGGGAACTGGAGATAGGGTGAGGAAGAGAAGAGAGCATGGAGCACCGTCTCCCAAGCAGCGTCAGGAGCAGGGATTTCTCTGCTGCCAAGGGGCTGAGGTGAGAGCAGTGCTCCTGTACCTGCTGTGCAAACAGGTCCGGTTACACGCACGGGCTCCACAGCCAACGGCACTCTCCTTCATCCATTATTTCTGGGGCATTTTTGAAGTCTGGCTTGCAAAATGCCAGTAAGTAGTTCCACAAAGGCTTTGAAGTTGTTCCTGGCCATGAAGAGAAGCAGCAACACATGGCTATGGACACATTCAGGAGACCAATAAATTCCGGCCTTGCCCTCTTCAAATACTCAAACCATTCTTCTGTTTGTTTTTTAAGTCCAACACACCAACTATGTTTCTGATCAACAAAGGCTCAGAGGGAAAAACGGTCAGGTTTGCAGCTAAAGCTACAAAACAGATTAAATTAATATTCTACTCCCTCCCTACCACAAAGTCTTTGGAGGACGCTTTGAAGACAAATGCTGGTCTAACAAGAGCAGCCTCTCCTTCAGAGAAACTTGATGATGATGGCAAAAATATTTTAAATTTGCTTGCTGAATCAACTAAAAATTGTATTTTTTTCCCCTAAGAATGTTTATTGAACCAACCAATAACGGAACTGGTGCATATTGACCACACTACTGATTTAGCACCGAATTTGACCCGTTATGAGAACATGAGGGCGACACGACATCTGCATTTCGAGAGCTCATTTTCACACCCCTTGACTACACCCTCTCCTGCATGACTTCGTTCTGAGACGGGCAGAAGGAAAAACTTTCTGGCTTTTCAACTCCCACCAGGTTTCCTGGTTTGGGGTGAACCGGCGTAACGAGTGAAACGGTTCCACGCACCCACTGGCTGGGCTGAAACTAAGAGTGCTTAAGGCAAGATTATTTTGTGCAAAAGCAGTTGACATTTGGAAAAGTTTAAATATCAAAATTTACTCCCCTGTAAAAACTGAAAATAATACATACTTAACACATGACATATCACTGGCATTTATACAGCTTGACTCAATCTCCAGTTAGGAGGCTCTCTCTTCAAAACCCTCTGTAATTTAAAAAGATGCATCTAGACTCCAGAAATTTGAGAAGTGCCCATTGCTTCAACATTTGAGTTGTATTAATACATTCTACCTGGAGATCTGAAGTCTATCCTCCTCTTCAAATAACACTCAGCTTCAATACATTTTTAAAACAAATAATCTTAAATATATTAAATGTACCATGTATACATACCAGAAATGCCAGTTTTACCTCCTCTACAAAAATAGTGTTTAACACGTACACTAATTTCAGCATCAAGTATTAAGGTTCTTTGATCAAACAAGGAGTTAAAGACCCTAAAGCAACATCGCCTATATGTTGCCCAGTCTTTTCAGATTTTAAATCTCAAAACCACTTATTTTTCTAACTCCAGTTCAGGATATGTACCATAGTAAATATTTTAAATAAACCCATAGGAGCTGCTTATGACAGTAAAGTCAAACATTTGCTTTTTTAAAGGAACATCCGTATGTACAACCACTGTTTTACACACTTAAGGATTTTATTTTATTATACTGCTGTATCGCTTTTTTAATACACATCTGCTAAGGAGGAAACATTCTGTTTCTAATTACCAAAGTCTTAGAAAAAATTTTTTTTCAAGTTAAATATTTTATATATTTGAAAAGAAATATTTCTAGAGGTGCCTCAAGTAAAAAATTGTTTAACATGTGTTTTACAGCCTTTCCAAACACTTTTTATGGTCCTGGAGTCTGTCCACATTTATGGAAAAAATGTAATGTTTCAGCTTCAATTTGTCTGTTATTTCAGCGTGATGTTTTAAAGCTCTTTAAGAGAAGAGAACACATCCATATTTCAAGTAATTTTTTCAATTAATATTTGAAAGAAATCAATCAATTTTTTTTTTAACAGGAACTTTTTTTAATAGCTACGGAAGTCAACTTTCTTCATGCAAACCTCTTGACTGAGATCAGCTTCCACTGACACATTTCGCACCTTGGCGTTATCCCCGTTTAGGTTTCTCGTCACGGTATTGCAGACCAGTGGACGGGAGTACTTCTCCCAGCAGTAACACTCCCAAGTGACAAAGGACAAGAGCAGGCATCAGTAGAGGATGGCACCCAAGCCTGAACCCCCACTAAAACTCCTACTTCTTGACTGCATACAACTGCTTCAGATTTTTTTTAAAGAGAAAAAAATTATACCTAAAGACTGGGACTCTTTCCCTGGTCAGGTTACGCTAAGCAACTGGAAGAACCAAAATACTTTAAAGTGCTAGAATAAAATTTTTACCAGATGGGCTACTGTTTCTCCCCACGTGAAGCGCCCCCGGCATCCCACCCATGGGTGGCCACTGCAGAGCGATCACGAAATTTCTGCCCAGCCCAGGGACACCACGGCAGCAGGCCAGAAACCCAAGGGCTATACAGACCAATTTTATTAAAGTGGAGTTTTTTTAACAATATAAGGGTATGTCAATGGGATTGCCAGACACTAGACTTTAAATCCTTTATTTCATTCTGAGCATCAGTGGGGAGGGGAGATGCTCCTGCAAGGATGCTCTAAATACAAGTACTAACACACCTAGCACCCTGTGCAGATCTGTTTCTACAAAACAGACAGATGAATACTAAACACTGGACCTACACACGCAGGCAAAACGTGGCAGAGCCCAACTGCAGCCCAGCCCTCCACAGCCACAAGCACTTTTCTGCGATGCTCAAATCAAAGACCATTCCACTGCCAGCAAGCCATGAGAAAGACTGCATCATTTTCATTATAAGATAAGCTCTTAATGGCCTCTATGTCTGCTCTTCTGACTCCAATTGCAGCTTTATTTTCTCCACAGAAAGCTCACGTTGATTTGGCTGTTCTCCTAATCACCCAAAAGGAAACTAAGATTTGGAGTAAGGATTTGGAGGGGGGGTGTTTTTGAGAAGCCAACTTGTAAACAGTACTTTTAAAGCGAAAGGAATGTAAAGAATGAGAAACAGCCAGCCAGCGCGTACGTTTCATACAAGCCTTCAAGGATGTCCGTAACTCAGGGACAAGCTGAACAGAGGCTGCTTAGGACCGACGATGTGCAACATTTCCCATAGCATTTCTCACGTATTTTTAGCCCAGTTTCCTGAGGAAATGAGGCCCACGGCTGCAGCGTGCCCACCTCTCCTCCACACAGCCAGGTCTGACGGAAGAGAGGGGCTCGGGCAGCCAAGCAGGAGACTCTCGTCCCTGCGGGAAGGCAAGATGCTGGCCACCACCCACCTGTCCTTCCCGGGTGCTGCGTCGTGTCCTGCCAAACGCGGGAGACTTTTGGAAAGAAGGAAGGAGAAGTACTGCAAGGGGGTTTTACAGAACAAGGATTGCTCTGAAACCAAGCTACTCAAGTCACCGCAGGAGAAGTTGTCAGAAACACTCAACCAGATGCACACCCCTACGGAGAAACCATTTCTCCAGCTTCTTGCTTCCCCCGTCCAGAAGGCTCCATGTACTCACAACCTGCAGACATCTGTGCGGGCTCTGAGTGACACAAGACCCCTGAGCCCACATGTACTCAGGCACAGTGACACCAAGCCCTGCTGAAGCGGGTGGCTGTGGGCAGCCGGACACGAGCACCCGGGCCAGGGCTTACCAGGCTCTTCTGCATTACTCACATCAACTGCACCACAACCATCATACCCTGGGACGCCGCAGCTGGAGGTGGTAACGAGCAATTTACTGTCACTTTAAAGCTTGCTGCAATCACAAGCCAGTAGGCCAGGTCTAAAATGTGATAAATCAGTGTTTTATTTTTAATAACGGCCCATCACTTCCTCAGGGAACTGTAAAAACTGAAGTGCTCTCTACACGAAATCCTAAAAGCAAGAAATCACAACACACAGCAAGATCTCAAACAACTTGTCACTCCCTGTCCTATAAAAGATGGGATGGGAGCAAGTCAGAAAATTTCAAGAAACAAAAACGGACAAAGGAAGGGATCAGAAGAGCCGCTGAGCCAGAAGCCTTGCTGCTGCGAAAGGTTCACCTTCAGCGGAGCTCAGACACATTAGTTGAGATGAAACATTTTATAACGTGGTTATGCTCAAAAGCAGTGAAACACCATTTAAAAACAATAAAACACAGTCTAGGAAGAAAACGTAAGCCGAGACTGGAGGTTGCTTTTGGAAATGCAGTGAGTTCTCCTGCTGTCCCTGGCAGGGCATGCAGGCAGGGACAAGAGCCCCCACCGCCCCCCAAGCTCCTCCTCCACCCATCGCTCATTTACAATTCATTGAAGAAAAGAATAATAAATATTTTTCTGCCATACCTGAAAAATATAAGTCCTTCTGAGGAGGTTGCCTTATCTCTAGATTCATATAAAGTACTCCGGTGACTACATTAATTAAATAAAGCAGATGTGTTCTCAGTTACTGGCAGGAAGAAACGTGCTGCAAGGAACTGTGATACCTCAGGTGTGTGTTAGTTCCTTTTGAGGCAACCTCATCTACGGGTTTAGAGGAAAAACCTCACAGTCAAGACACCCGAACTTTGGCTGTTCACTCTAAAATAACTTACCAGTAAATACTTTGACAAACAGAGAAACAGCCTCGCACTTCCAGCTCTGGCTGGCCCATCTTTTCAGTTAAACTCCATCTCAAACTGACTCTTAGAGGGAAATTTTCCATCTTCTTCCTTTGTCTCCCTTCTTCTGCCATCCCCTTCCGTTCTCAGCAAACCCTCACACGTCCCACCTCCCAGGTTTCTGAGCACTACCACAGCTTGTTTATAATCCCTGCTTCTTGACCAAACTGAAACACAAACGGGACTTTCACCAGGACCTGTGGTTCTGCTACGTCAGCCCCGCTCACAGGAAACTTCAAGGTTAAAAAAAAAAAAAGCATTTTTTTAAAATGCCAGTTAAGATGCAAAATTAGCAGGCAAGGACACGAAGAACAGAAACAAACCACCTAACACAAAACCCCACAGGAAATAGTATCAATACTGTACTACTTCAAAAAAAATTTCAGAGCCTTCTATGGAAATAGGGAATCTCGGTATCAGTCCAGGCAAAAGATGAGAAACCCATTGTCCCCATCTCAGGAGAAACGGGACAGTATCTGAACAAGACCTCAGCAAGTAATCCTGGTTCGGGACTGACAGAGACTTGGCCTTTGCAAAACCAAATTCAGTTACCCGGTAAGAGGGAAGGGCTGGTGAGCCTGTGTTGATATCTGTGTTCAAATAAAGAGAGATTTTCGTTAACCCAATATATCAATCATTTGATGACCGGGCACCCAAGTGCCGCTATCTGTCCTGCCAGCGCCAAACTGACAGGGCAGAGCTCTAACGCACTCCACGAAAGTGGGTTGGCTTTTTTCTTTTAGCAACTCTGAAAAATACTTGGAAAGGGAACCCAAAATATAAGGCAGGGCACACATCCTGTTTTTCTGAAGCTATACAGTTTCTCAAGTGTTATAAAAATGATTTGCCAGTAAGCGAGCCAAATGTATTGGAAAGATACAAGCAGCGCCTGGGGTGGAAAGAAGGTGTTTTTAGCACGCTCGGGCCAATTAAGATTTCGAAGGTTTCCAAGCACACCACTCCTCTTAACCCAACAGAAGGAAACTGAGTTTAGCAACTTATTTAGGGTTTCATTTGCTAATTTGCAAAAACAAGGAGAACTCTTCCTCTGCTCTCCAGCATCTTGTTGGGAAAGCTCTTGCCAACACGCGGGTGTCGCTGCCAACAGCTCAACCCGGCGTGACCCAAAGTTCTCCCTCCCAGTGCCGGCGTGCGACTGCAGTGACGTGGGGAGGGAGCGAGACGCGCTCCGCACAAACGCGGAGACAGCTGAGAACGGTTTTATTACAATCCTGACATCGCATTCGCTGTTAAAATGAACCCAGTGAAAAAAACCTCATGATACACTAAGTGATAAGCCAAGTTTAAACCAGTCTAGGGCTCGGGTAACAGAAAAGTCACCCTGGAGGTTCAAGTCCGAAAGAGAAAAGTTGGGCATGTGCTGCAAAACTGCAGCAGACTAAACGTTAAGAAGCAAGGTAGCCTATTTTCCTCCTTCCCCTCAACACAACTAAAAATGCTACTGCAAGATGACTGTTCTCAGTTTTAGCACTGATGATAGCTAGGTCAGAAGCCAGCCTTGGAAAGTTTTACTCAGCAGCAGCTTTAGAAACCATAAATTATCTTTAGACTAAGTTTACACACTCCCCCCTCGACAGCGTGTGACTGCCAGCTCCCTTTCTCAAGGCTTCTCTTTCGACACCGCAGACGTCCTCCAAAGGCAGGCAGGATCCTCACCTAGGCACGGCGGGGCCGAGGCAGACAACTCCAGGATTACTTTCTCTAAGACAAGCAGCAGACGGGGGCTGAACTCAAGGCTGAGGTTTAGGGCTCTCGACACAAGGCAGAGCTCCCAGCCAGGCAGGCAGCGCCAAAGCAAGGAAGCCTCCGGGGAGCACAAGCCCCTCGAGCTGCATCACCAGTAGCTTCGCTTCCATCGCAATGGGGGGAAAAAAAAGAAAATCAAGCACAAATGAAGCAAAGCTGGGTCTCTTTGTAGGCTACGGCTGGCAAGTTTAAACCCAAGATAACTGCCTTCGCAAACTTTGTTTTGAACTGTTTTTTACAAAACTAAGCCCCCAAAAGGTAATAAAAGACATTTTATTAGCTGAAGGGTTCCTTCTCCCCCCTTGGGTCTATAGCAGAGACTTGGCAGAAGCTTTAGCCCCTGAGAATTTAAGTTACAAAACCTGAGCATAAAACCAGCAGACTCATTCCCCTAGACCGAGTCCACATGGGCACACATTTGCAGGTTGCAGTAAACGGAGCCCTAATCCAGGCCTACGGCTTCACATCCTTGTAGTCATGGAATGGACTAATGTCTTGATCAAAAAGGTAAGCAATGGGAGAAGTGCTACAGTTTAAAAGGTTAAAATTTGGGATTTTTCTTTTTTCCTCATGTTCTCATGCACTTAGACAGAGGGCAGAAGGGACACTACTTAGAGACAATCCTCACCAACACATGCCAACAGTGATACTCCACATCCACAGGAGCAAATCTACCAAACCCAAACACACCTCCAGGGTGGACAATCACAGCACCGCTAGTTTAGGTCTGACACTGAGGTATCCACAGCACTCAGCTGTGATGCCAAGAATGAGCTTATGTCCACGGGAAGAGGTGATGTCCTTGCCCAACACCGTCCAGGTACTCGAGGCAAGTGGAGGAAGGAGTCCTGTAGCCACAGCTTCACTTCTCCCTGGGTCACCAGCAGCGCTGATGGCAGTTGCCTCCATTTCCAACACCGGCTTATCCGGCTCCAAGTTTTAGATGGGCTTTCAAGCACGGTAGCATTTGGGGACAATTCCAGCAGAAAGGCAGATGTTTGATTCAGTAGCTGTCATTCATAGGCTAAAGTGAGAACATCTGCCACTTCCCTCTCAAAGTGAGCTACTTGCGTTAAGAAAATCCTGCATCCGAAACCAAATTTCTCAAATAACTTCTCCAGAGCCATGAGGGAATAACACTCTGACACAGTCCACTGCATAAAGCTTTTGGGGATGGCTGGAAGAGAGGAGGTGAGCGGCACATGGAAATGCCCTGGGAACACTTACAGGTACTTAAACTGTCCTGATGTTTTAACCCAAAGCTGGACAGGAAGGCCCGTGATGTACTTCAAGCGGAATACAAACCCTCCAACCATGTCAGGTCATGGTGGGGATCAGAAATTAATGTAAGGTAAGGCAAAATCTTCCAGACGGGGATTAGCTGAGAAACCCCTGCTGGGAACTAGAGTGAGTGCCAAATTGTGACAAGAGAGATTAATACTTTCACAGGCACCACCACTACAAAACATCTGAAGAAAGCATGTTTTTCTAGAATTTTTCCTCCTCTGGAGTTAATGGTAGTTATCTGTCACATGCGTGCGGAGGAAGGTACAACTGCACTGAATGCCAGTCAGACTTTTACCCAGGTATTTTTAATATACATTCCAGCAAAGGGCAACGGATTTCTCCTATGCCATATATCATTGCCAGGCAAAAATGAAGATATCCTAGAGATAATTTTACAGGCGTTTTTTGAAGCACTCATTAAATGCAAGAAAATTAATCTCCAGGATGTTCCAGAAGTTTCTCTAACTGGCCTTCTCTGTACGTTGATAATGCCTTCAGGCAGGGGTTTCAACAAACACCAAGTAAGGTCCATAAGCTTTATTATCAATGGAAAATGCCTGAAAAAAAATACTTAGAACATTCTTTTTGCCCATTGTCAGAAAATTCAAGCCTTTGGCCACACGCCGCGTTTTCATTTTCTTGCACACTCTTTCATATCTGGTTTTGGCACTGCCCCTGAGAGGGCTGTGACTCGGGATCTGTCCACACATTCCAGCAATAAATGACACTAACTGGAGTCATTCTTCACAATATCTGTCAAATATAATTCTTTCACTGTTTCGATTCTCACTGACTTGCCCCCACAGTGCTGGGATGAAGTCATAAATAATACGCCCTGCCACTCAATTTTCTCTGATTGTTTGGTAGAACCTCTCCACTAATAACCAGTGATCATCAGCCACCTCATGGCTTAAGTGGTTTCCAATCATGAAAGATTTATCCACTGTGACTTCCAGTCAATCACAGAGACACTGAAATGGCTTATCAGGCACTCGCATCTCGAGACCACAAAACGAGCAGACAGACTCCAGAGACAAGGGAAAGCAGATCAGAGCACTGACTCCAGACACCCAAAAACCAGCGAAAATCTGCAACAGCTGCATATAAAAAACCCCCACCCTATGTTTATGTTTGTAGGGAAGTCAAAAGCCCAAGACCAGAGCCCCAATTCAGCTCTGAAGAAACTCACCTGGGTCACAGCACATGCAGCAAGCCCTCCAGATGATCAGGTTGGTTCAAGGGAGAACTGTGTGCTGGGATGAAATGCGGAGGAGTACATTCCCTATCCTACGGCAAGACGGCACATGCATAAGCCAAGGCAATGCCCCACAGCAGCCTTCAAATTCCCTGCTGGAGAACTATCCTGCATGTAAAATGTCACTGCCACTACAAGTCAACAGGACAGTCTCAGCCGTCGGGGGAAGAGAAGAGGAGCTGTCTTCTGCAGACTGTTATCTTTGAGAGAAACATATTCCTCCCAAAGATCGGGCCACTGAAAGACAGGCTTTCAAGGAACAGTACTTATCCTTCAAGGGAAGGGAAGGATCTGACCTGTAAAGCTGGCACTACATGAAAAATAAAGTTGAGAAGAGAGAGAGGTAATAGGTGCTAACTACAAGGGTGCCCAGATCCAAGCTGCAGATACACCCACGGGCATGAGTTACGACCAGCTGTGTTCTTGTCAGGCTCTTTCCTCCCCAGATTTCCTCCCCAATTCCCCTTGTACTAAGAGGACAACATGGAAACCTTTATTCCTGAAATCCCACACTGGCAGCCTCCAGAAGTAAACTTGGAGCATCACTGTGGTGCCCGCTGTTAACTGGTACACCGAAACAGACCCTTTCGTCATGGAAAACTCGGATGCAGAAAAAGCTATTTTAAAGAGAGAACTAACGCTGGCACTGTACTCTGCCTCTTGCTCACGTATATTAAACAGATTAAAACTCACTAAAAGTAAACAGCTACTACTAGAAATGTAAGAGATTACTGGGATGGAAGAAGTTGTAGACACCAGGTCCTGACTGCAGCCGGAGCGCACAAGAGGAAACACAGGTGCCAAGCGGGCAAGTCAGGGCAGTGCCACCGCACTTACACACCGCTCTGCTCTGCAGGGCTATTTAAAATCAGCACAACTTCACAGCTTCAGAGACAACCAGCATGCCTGACGCACGGGAGAGAGCTATGGGGAATTAATTGCTCCAGAACGAAAACTAGAAGAGTAAGCACAATTTATTTTGCCACATTCTTAAAATGAAATAAGAAAAATATTTAAACACTACAGCTTATTTAGATAATACACACTGGAAGACATCTTTTACTGCTGGCAGCTTGAAAGAAAAGAACATAATTACAATTCCAAGCATGAAATGAGCTCTCTTCCACACGTCTGAACCAAGTCTAACTGTTTCACCAGCTGTAGTGAATCAAAGCAGGCAGAATTTAACAGAAAGGACCTAGAAGCAGCAGCTCTTGATGCCTTTAACCTAGTAATTGCATGGCACCTGGATCCGGAAGGACTGCGGAGGATTTAGCAGTTGCAGATGTGCAGCTGATGTGGTGCACGGAGCATTTGATCTCCCTGGAATGCAGGACCCCGAACAATGCATCTGTGTGCTGGCCCACCACACAGCCGGGTGTGGGCCCGGGGGATATATAAAAGCTAACATTATACTGCAATTGAAAAGAAAAAAGCCACAGCATGAGCTTGACTGTTGTTTAACTAAGAGAAAAACAATAGCAGCTCTGGTCTTAAGTATCTGCCAGAATGACCACTAGCCACTTCCAGATACATTCTTTGTTCAAGTACTTCAATACTATGTTGCTTCATCAGCTGTCCGAAATCACAAAGGTACAAAGGGGGCTACTAAGTGTAAACCCACGGTGACATCTGTATCTCCAACTTGTCACAGACATTGTTAAAACAGCTCTAAAGCAGAGTTATTGGCATTACACCCCTACAGCCCCATCAGGTACTGAGTTGTCCCGGTTCTGAACGTTAAGCGTGACGCAGAAGTCCACTCCACTCACGCTTCACATCTGCTTTCTTCGAAGGGTGCAAAGCCTCACCATGCACCATTAAAAAAGGAATCCCAGCCAAGACCCTTCTGCAAATCCAAGCCGAGCTTCACACACGGACCCCGGGAAAGCCCCCCAGGCTCGGTGCTGTGGCCTTGCCTCCCGCTCCGCAGCCCTGGGAGAGCAGAGGTCCAGCTCTGCCGGTTCCCGGGAGCAGCCGGGAACACGGGCACCGCACATCTGTCCTTCCAACCGCAGTCACATCACCCGCACAGCAAAACAAAGCTGAATAAAGGCATAAAAATATACCACGTAGCAGTTAACATTGTCAGGCTAAGAGTAACTCTAAACTTGATCCTGCACTTTAAAAGAGATAATTCCATGAGAACTTCACTCTTTTGAGATGAGCAGCTGGGAAAGCTGCTGTCCGTGTTTCTGCTGGGGAAGGAGGGGGAGCCCAAACTAAAAGCTTTATGAATTTATCCTGACCTCCAGTATCGCCAAGGCAATAATCTTGCCAGTACAAAAGCACCAAAGCTGCTGTTGGAGAAGTATTCTTAATGTGTCCAGGAAAAAGAGAAGATGACAACTCTCTCAGATGCAAGAAGTGGACATTTCCCCTTTCAGTTTGTATATATAAACAGATATATATATATATTTATATTTCTGCAAGCTTGCTTGTTTTTGAAACAAAAGCAGAAGTACCAGCACAGCCACCCGGAGCAGTGCCACAGGACATCTTGTGTCACCGCACAAGGCTATTTGCACCTGGGAGGCGTTTTGCAGGCTGGCACTAAGATACCACCAGCGCATGGGCCAGCCAGCAAGCACCACACAGCATCCCTGCCAGCGGCGCCTGGCCCGGCTCTCGGCCGTCAGCTGGGCAGGATGAATACCATCATCTGCCCCAGCTGGTCCATTATTGCCCCATCAGCAAACATGAAGTTAAGAGGTGTGCACTAATGCCCCAGGAGCAGAGGCACAGCGAGCTGACAACAGGTCAAAGCCAGGAAGGTCTCCGTGTTTCCGAAGAGCTGCTCACGATGCCGCTAAGGTGTCCAAGCCTGAGTGTGCCCTTCTCCTCCTCCTCCTCTAATCGGTATTTCCACCCGAGAACAGCCTGGCACACGGATTGCAGGCTTAAGACTGTGACCCCAAGAGGGGACACAAGCAGCTTGAGAGGGATAGGTGTAGTCTCCTGCTCGGCGCTCAGAGGCCTTCAGGCAGATGAAAAGCAGTTCGTATTTAAAAGATTGTTTAAGGTCACTTTCATATCATTTTAGCTGAACGCAACTGAATATTTATATTTCAGCAATTTTAGCTAATGCATGAAACGTCGTATTAAAAGTTTAAAAATAGGATCGGCTACAATAAACTAAAAATAAGCCAACCTGACAAAACCAAGTGAGGAACATCCTATGCAAAATCACATAAGCCTTAGCGTACACTGAGATATATATGTGCATATTGACTTATTCTGCTTTAAATCATCTCTGCCACAGCGATCTTTCCTTCCCCATTTTTCAACCCCAAAAGAATTACCATTTCTTTCCAGACAAGAACTTCTGCCAACATTCTGGAAGGCTGAAGTCCAAACCACACATAGTTCAACAACAGCAGAGTTGAAGAAAAAGGGAAACTATAGCTTTTTCTTTTTTTTTAATTATACCTTGTGAAAGTATGGCTGCGCAGGGGAAAAAAAGAAGTCAAAGTAATTTATTAATTCCACAGTAATGAATAAGGTTTATAGCGCACTGGAAAAGATTATCAAATTTATCACCATCCTTTAATGTCTAAACTCAAGGTGGCTCTACAGAAAAGCATACACTGCTCTGCAATTCTAATACTAAAATGGCTTAGACTCCACAAATTAATACTTTTACAGGCAAGGGTTTCATAACTAGGTCAAAGCAGGGGGGTGAAGTTAAAAATTCCTACTCACCCAGCAGAAAAAAAAAAAAAAGAAAAAATACCAGGGTCAACCTCCTTTCTCAGGGCTCCCGAAGTTTTAACAGGGAAAAAATCCCAACTTTGCAAAACTGCAAAATACAGCCCTCTTTCAACACCTTTTAATTGAAGCCTCTCCAGGATCATGTCTTGAATTATGAACAAACCTTTTCCTAAGCTATAGAGCACAGCCCTTTACTGTCATCATCAGAAATGCAAGGTTTTAAATAATTGGGGGGGGGGAATCTAAATCTGTATCAAGAGATAAAGCAACAGAGAGTCACAGCAGAAAAGGAACTGGAATAGCACGAGTGGTAACTAGAACTACTCAAAGGTACCTGACGGACTTCACTGGTTTCTACCTTCAAATGTTAAAGCCATGAACGCTTATGGTTTTAACAAAAAATGTCTCACTACTTTGCCCAGTACACTCTGTCCTCCTTGTTTATATCCCAGAGTTGTTCCAAAGAAATTTAATAAGGACTATATAAAAAAATAAATAAAGTCCAGTACTTTCCTCATCCCTCTGAGCTACTGTAAATTAAATATGAATACAGAATATTTCTGTGAGCAAAGGAAGGCTCTGCATGGGGGAGAATTTT
>VXBO01014067.1:164427-202141 GCA_013400135.1 Rhinoptilus africanus | reverse complement strand
TTTTTTACAACTAAAATCAAAAAAAAAAAAAAAAAAAAAAAGGCCTTCACTGTAGTGACACCTAACTTGAAAGCCACCACCTTCTGAAAGAAGTTAGCCTTGCCTGCATCCCTGGTCAAAAGTACACAACTGGTATGGTAAGAATACAGAAAATTCCTACACTTGCAATCTAATTTGAATCTAAATTTTTTTTTCTTAATTTAGCATTACAAAAAGTTAAGTCTACAGAAGTATCTTGAAGAAATCCAAATTTCAGAGCGTCAGCTTGACATGGCAGGAAGACACCACCCAAAGGTGATCAAACCAGCAGTTAATCGCTTCACTGACAACTATTTTGGTGCGCGCAAAACCATCAAAGTTAGGCTTTTTTGTTCACATAATTTGCTTACTAAATTTTGCTACAGTGCCCAGGGGCATTTGGGCATGCAACGCTGAGAAATAATTACGCTTCAGCCAAGGCATGCATGTTGCACAGCGCTTCGCAAACACGTCACTGGAATTCCAAGCCACTATTATGCACAACTCACTGCTCTAGTTATCTGTCTTGAAGATCTAATTAATCCTCTTGCTCATCATCGCCTAAGCTTACACAGGAGTAAGCTTGGTGCCATTTCGCAAGTATAAAAAAAAAAAAGATTAAGCAGCTCTGAAGACTACTGTGGGAAGAGAGACTGTCAATCCACATTTCTCTCATCCAGGCAGGTACAAAGCACCAGGCAGGACTCGGATGAAGCCTCCCCTTTGGTCCCCATCCCACACTCCTTTTAGGCCACGGGAATTAGCCCCAATAACAGGCACCTTGCTACAGGAAATCCAATCTGCACTCCAGCTGTAATTGTGGATGACCTTGAAGCAGGGGACATTTAAAAATACATACACATGTACCCACAGAGCCGCATATGTACACCCAGAGCTATAGGCATTCTCAGTGCTTTCCTACCTTCAGCGAGATTGAGGTCAAGGGAATGAGGAAAGTTTCTATATCCATAACCAAGCCTTTGAGTATATAATTCACATTCAGGTACTCCTTAAAGCACTAAATAACTAAGAAACTACAAGGAGAAAGAAAGAATGAACTTAGCTGTGCGATACCCAGAGGAACTGCTACATCCCTGCTACCATCTCATTTAGACAGAGCTCTCCGCTCAGCCTGTTGTAAAAGCATCATTAAAGACTAGAGGAAAAAGAAGAATTCAGGACCGGCCAGCTGCTATGTCCAGATGCAGTCCTAAGTGCTGGCAGGAAAAGAACACCGGATTTTTTTTCGCAATATATTTGTTTTCATTATTTTATTTTGTCAGCTTATTTACTACCTGTTGTCATTCGTTTCTTACTCCATATAACTTTTATATAGCATTAAATCTGTGCCATGATGTTCATTAGCATCATGTAAAATATAATAATAAATAGACTCACTGCCTTTGACATCAGTTGCTTGAGATAATTCAGAAGCAGTAAAGTTGGTTTATTCCTTTATTATTACCCAATAGCAAAGAAAGCTTCGTTAAGGCTCTCAGAAGTTAAAGTCCCAAAGCAAAGATCTCCAATGAATGTTTTCTCCACTAACTTAAAATAAATTTCTGTGAATATTTATTTCCTACATTATCTCCAACCAAAATGTGCATTTCTATTACAACACTTAATTCCAATTTAAAAAAACGTTGAAAGGCTTCCTGCAAAAAACAAATACAGGATATTGGCAAGACTACAAGAATGAGGTAAAAACTACTGAAGACAACAAAATAATTTTCTTCTGACTGTGTAGCATAAAAAGGGAAGTGTATTTCTTATATGACACCAGCAATAAGTCTAGGTCCAGCAGAGAATAACCAGAGCTATCCAGTGGTGACCTTTGAATCCTTATACTGTTAGTTTAAGCAGCTGAAAAATTATATAAAAGGACATAAATGACCAAAGTCAGAGCAATCCTCTTGCCATACCTACAAACAATCAAACTGACCAGCTCTTCCCATTTTTGCAGTTCCTCCAAGTATTTTCGCCCCCCATATTTGCTTGTGGTCGACATTTGGCTAACTGCTCGGGGGGCAAGGTCAGCCTTGGGGCAAAGCTGGAGGTGCCCCAGTAAACACAAACACATCCAGTCCTCAGGCTGCCATCCTGCCTTTCTTCAAACTTGGAAACAAACTGAGTGTCAGAACTGCCAGGAAATTCAGAATTAAGGTTAAATGTTATCACCTGAAGCCAAGGACAGTCTCAGATAATGTGCTTTTAAATACACCTGAGCTCTGCCTCATAGAGTCCAAGCGACCCTGCAAGGGTGCAACTTTTAGACTAACAACTTTTCCTAAAAAAACCACTGAAGCCTGCAAGGATTAGAATTTTCTTAGGGTACATGAGGAATTGACAGTGGCATGCCACATCCTTCTTTATGGCAGCTACAGCCACCAGGAACAAGAGATGCACCATCTGGGTTTCCTTGTCAACCCTTAAGACACCACTCCCATCCTGCAAATCCTCCAAAATATTAACTACAGCTAGGCCTAAGTCCTCCAAGAGCTCCCCTGTTTCTTTGAAGTATCAGTGCTGTTCCCCTGCTGTGAGAGCGGGGCACAGGACCCACTCTTGTATATTATCGCAAGGCAATATTGTATTTTTACATTATTGTAGCACAAGATGAGTCCAGACAAACGCATCACACAAACTCCATTGAAATCCAACAGTTGTTCTTTTAGATCAGACAAAACCCAACTTTTGCCACCAGTGGCGAGCATGTAGATGGTATGAAGCTGGGAAAGCTGGGCATCACCTAGCCAGAACCCTCAGGCATACACCCTGTAGTTTCAACAACCACCAAAACAAACATTTGGAAAAACCGAACGCCAGTGACACAGTAAGAATAAAATCTCTGAAGAGCACCTGGCCTCAGGCTGCAATATCCTTCTGTATTAAAAAATTTTAAAAAAATGTCACCACTATCCCACTATGCGACAGCCCTGAAGACAACCCCATTAACTGGGATTTCACATCCCAAAACACTAACATCATTATTTGATGTCAATCCATTTTGATTCTGCAGTTTAAATCTAGGAGTGAAATCCCAGCCTTGGATAACTTTAGGTACACTTTGCAGTAGTATGTCCATCTGTGTGTCCTACAGTCAATGCCGTTTTCAGTGTTCCTGTGATTCCCACACGACAACCACCAGAGCTGCCTCTAGGCCACCTCTCCCCCCACGACCCCTAACTGCCACCACCAGAGACCTTCCATCAGAACTACCAAAGCCAGCCCACTTGGATTACCAATTCACTAGGGCAAAAACAAGTAAATAAAAAATAAGAATCCATGACAAGTTTTACTTGCAAAAGCAAACACAACATCCATTTACAGCGGCGACTTCCTAAAATAAAGTTGTACACATGTCTACCATCTCCTTTCCTCTTCGGAGTGGTTAACCCAGAAAGGCGAAGTTACACAAGCACATTGCTGTTTGATAAGGGAGACCCACAAACTGACTCCACCAGGAACAGCTATCGTGCTCCAAAATAACCTTTAATATTGGTAACTATTTGAATTTAAATTTCAAATAAATTCAGATGAAAGATTAAAGGATGTTGTTTTGCCTTTCCCGCACCGTGGAGATGCTTGTCTTTTATAAGGAGGGAGCCCATAAAAATAACAAGGAAGAAGATTTACACCCAAGCTCCTCAAAAAAAAAAAAAAAGAATGAATTACTGATTTTTGCAGCTACTTAGTGGTAGGAACAGATGGTTACAGGCAATAGTATTGACAACTTAACAAGCTACCACCCTCAAAGGTGAGCTTCTAAGTCTGTTCCAAATTCAAGAGTTAAAAACATTACAGCTGAGACCGCCGCTCTCAGGGGAAGTGAAGAGTTTTAGCCAGTCCCACAGCGTTTCAGAAATCTCCTTTCCTCACTGTCATGTTCTGCCCCGGCCCTCGCCGAAGGGCTGTGACTTCCCAAAATGCCTCATCGTGGTTGCCTGTAGCCATCTGCCTGCACCCAAGATGAGCCTGGGCAGTGGCGAAGGCAGGCAGCGTGGATTACACAGTTTGGGGTAAAAGCAGAGCTTTCAGTATTTGTCTACCAAACCAAAGCCACTTCTGAGGACAGAAAAGCCAGGAATGTCTGCTTCCCAAAACGCCTGATCGAAGAGAGAGGTTCTGGGAATTCAAGCCCCTCGGAGCCTCTGCCTCTGTAAGCACCAACAACAGCCTGTGACCATCGCTCGCTCCAATGTCCACAAGATACAAGTTTCTGCAAAACACCCAAGAAATCCCTTCTCCCAGCTCTTGTACATCTCCAGCAACTGGAAACAATCAACCCATCCAGTCTCAATCCAAGATTAAAACGCTAATTAAAACATTAACCCATTAAATACATTTCAGTGAAGTTATCTTTGAATTTCTGCTGGGGGAGTCCAGCAAACTACTACAAAATAGGGATAACATGCAGCGTCAAAAAAACTGTCAGAATACCTGAGTTCTCAAGCATCTAATTAAGCCAGTAATGAATTAGACTGAGCCTGCAAATCTCAGCCCTTGTTGTCTTGTTCTTCTAAAATTAAAGCTCTCTGCCAAGAATTTAACCAAGGGAACAGAAATAATGATAACGCCTAGTCTCCATCTTCACACTCAACATTTAAGACTTAGTTTTCAGAAGCACTTCCTGGTTTTATGGAAGTCCCCTTCCAAAGAGTATCAGTAAAGCATATCCCTCAATACTGCATTTGCTTGCAGTAATAACAGTTTCCCCCTTTTACAGGTACGTAGCAGAGAAAGAGGCTGCACCTGCCTGTTCCAGTGTCAGACACTTTGGTGGTTCAGCCAAACCACCTTCCATGCGAGATTTACATAAAATTCACTCTCTGGTTTGTCCTGCCACTTTAGACCACCAAGCAACGATTCCCACCTCGGAGGAGTGTCAGGCAAGTGACTTGTACCCGTCGGACACCGACTGTCCCACCTGAGGCTCCACTGAAGATGCCCAAGTCACTGATGCATCTCCCTTGGTATTCACGCAACAGGAACGCGTTCCCCCAAACATCAAAAATCACTTTCCCTCTTAGAGAACACAATGATTTGAACATCAAAACCACCAGGCTCACAATTCCCTACAATATTATTTAAAAAGAGCAAAAGGTAAGGGAACATGAACACCCTAAACTATTATTCATTCAAGAAGTACAACAGTGAGTCTGGTCTTATCAGCAGGCCTTTGGTCTGCAAGCTCCTTAGGGTAGGAACAGATTGCACACCTCTTGCTGCCAAATGCATCATCTGCACTTAATCATAGCATGATGGATATCTGCTGAAAACAAGCGATTTCAGCCATATTTTGTGTAATCCTGCCATTTCACTCCAAAGCCTGTCATCTCGCATCCAGGGTGTCACTTCCTCAGGGCGGAGACCGTAACTTCAGTCTCTTTCAAGAATACACTTTGGAGCTACACAAAACACTCATAAATAAATAAAAGCCATCCCTTCAAACACCACACCTCGCTTCTTCAGCGAGGGTTTCTGCGTGCAGAAGCCTCCTGCACTGTGACACACCAGAACCCGCCTAAAAGCACTCTTACTTTCAGAAGGTCGCACCCAGGAACGCCGTTGCACAACGATGGAAGCGGTAACTGGCTGCTTACGCACCAAATACCCTACTGATTCCCTTCCCAAAATCGTGCTTCCACGTGTCACCCGGGCTGTACACCTCATAGGAATCTTCCCTCGTGAAGTAACAGACTCTGCCTCTTACTGGAAATGATGATCCTGTGCACCAACTACATTACAAACTTGTTTTAATGAGCATGTTCCTAAATGCAACTGTGATATAAATCTACAAAATCCTAACTCAAAAGTATACTTTTTAAATACGAGGACTTGGTCAGTCATAATGTATCCCCTTTGGAGAAAAAAATTATTCAAAAAATCAATGGTGGGAATACCTATTTTTCTTCTTTTTAGCTAATTATTGCCATGGTTTTGTCCAGTTCTAAACCAGGAGGGGACAAGTGTTGTATTTGGATGTGGGTTGCTCTTACCAAGAACTTCCTTCTGTGTCATGGTGAACACACGTATCTGAATTGCACCCAAGGAAACAAGTCAAGCAAGACATTTTTCAAAGAAGTTTCTGCTTAGCTCAGATGTGTTCATTAAAGGTGCTGTATTGTGCACATGGGCCAGGTTAGCCTATTAGCAGTGGAAAGGTTAGTGAAAGTGAATTAATGTAAGTGCTCCACTCTCTCACATCTGACACGCAAGAAAGGAGCTTCCCTACCTACACTTCTCCTAAAAGGTATGTTCAAATTGAGGGCATGTAGGTGGCATCTGCCAAAAGTGGCATGTGAATAACATTGGCAATTTAGCAAATTCTGATAAAATACAGAGAACTGTAAAAGCAGCAATTCAAACACTCAAATCAAATGCTTACGCTGAGATTACATCTGAGAATCCATCTTTTTCATTGGGGCAGGAAGGAGGATTTTAAAGCTCTTTTCTGAAGGTCTCAGCAGTGTTTTGTGTCAAAAAACTCAAGCTCTGTTCAACCCACAAAGAAATCTAGGCTCACAATACAGCCATTTCTGTTTAACCTCTGCTTACGGTAAAGATGCAGCTTAAAAAATTAAATTTACATTACTTAACATCAGCACTACCCATTACAGAGCACAAAACGGACAAAGAGAAAAGCTTACTGCTCCTAAAGGGCACAGATTGTGAGGACCCACCTCCCCACTCAGGCAGGTAGGGCAGTGCCCGAGCGCCGTGACAGAGAAGAGCCGTGGGTAGGAAACGCTCCCCACCAACCCACCTCCCCTCTCCATCCTCGCCACAGCCTTTCCCAGGCTGAGCCACCCACCAGCACAAGCCCAAACTGCCTCCTTTGAAACGCTCCGACCCAACCTGCACCTCAACAGCCACCCAGCTGCTTCAAGGCACTCCCGAAATCTGAGTTTTTCCAAGAGAAAGGGCTCCACCGTTCCAGGGGTGGGGTGAGGACCGCAGCAGAAGTCAGTCAAACCCACAAGCCACACAGCTCCACTCCTTTAATGTCACATGAGACTATTAATTCCACTTGCACATGGCTTCCCCTCCCCTTCTCCAGGCCCTGCTTCATAACACATCTGCTTCTCACCCCAAAAGCCAACGTTTCCATTCCGTACCCCAGAACCCCACAGAAAGCCTCACAGATCAGCTCGGCTGTGACCGACACGCTAAAGAAAACACGTACGCTGCGCTTCTGTTGTGTTATCTTCCAACCCCTCTAATTAGGAAGGGATAAGAATTGAAACACGTGGAAAAAAGCCAAAATGCTCAGAAGAACGCTTCTATGCAAAGAAATATCTTCCTTGTGGAATACTAAGCTCTATTTCTCCCAAAGCCGTGAAAATTGAAAACTGTATATGAACACATTTAAGAACGTTAATAGAAAAACACCAAGCAGTTAAGTAAAGTCACGTTCCACCTAAACAACACTACCATTATTGCAGCATCTGACTTTGCGAGGACAATTCAATCCTGGAAGCATGTATTGTAATTGCTTTTCCACTACGGGCCTCAGCTTTACAATTGTATCCTTCTCGGGAGGTCAGAACAAGGCACGGCTGCAGCTCTGAAAAGCAATTCTGTTTAGCAGCGCTACCTTATTCATTCTTTTAATCTTACACCTACATATTCATTATGAACTCCGTAAAGTACCAGTGCCAAACCCACCATCAAAAGCCGCTGCAATCTCTCTGCTGCTCGGAGACAGCCTTGACCCCTCCACTTCCCTAATGAAGATGTCGGGAAAACGTGCATTGCACCAGCTGTCGGCTCCGGCGCTGGGGACCAGTTAAGTCACCAAACCCCAGAACAAGCCCAACGCGATACAGCTGCTTCTTGCTGTCAACAAGTAAATAAAGAAGCTACCGCGATGAACCTGGCTTGTTTTGAGCAAACCGGTCAAAATATCTGTCCTACTCATCGTGGCACGAGCGCTGTCATGTTGGAGCTGGTCAGGCTGTGTGAAGCCGGCATCTCACAGCATCGACTGAACTCCCTTTTTCTCCACCCATTTAGATAGGGCCTCTGCTGTTATTACTACAGAAAGCTGGGGGAGGGAAGCAAACCAACAAAACACAAGCCTATTTTAGAGAACTGAGGGGTAGCAATGTTTGTAGCAACTCCTGCATTTCGCAACAAAGGAACCATCTACCAAAATGCAGAAATCTCAGACTTTCATAACACTTCCTGCAGTGGAACAGCCCTCTGCTCCCTCCCCACGACGTACCACAGCACTTCTGGTCTGCTGCTGTGCCAACACAACTCCTTCTGGGTCAGCAGATCATACCGCAAATAATCCACACAAATCTCTAAATATTTCTGTTTCGTTTAAATGCAGAGTATCTTGGTGATCAGGTTAACAGCGCACTGTCATGAACAGTGGTACTGGGACATGTGATGGGAACAAGCCACCTCCCAGGGACAGGAACACCCTGCATCGTGTTTGCAAACGAAGAGAACAGCACGGTGATGCCCTCCGAGTCCCCTTCCAGCACTGAAGCTCCATTTCCACAGCCAAGCTGTGAAGTGTGCAATGGTACCATCAGAACCCAGCCAACCCAGCAGGACCTTACTACAAAGGCAAGCCTTGTCCTGGAGATTGGGCTCCTCAGCCTCTTTCAGTGGGGAATCCAGGCAGCGTCCCTTACAGCAAGTTACATGCTGGTATGCACAAGTTGGGTAGAAAAAACCCAAACCAACCTGGTTTGTGCCCTAGTACATTTTCACTCACAGCTTTACAGCAAAGGCAACCTTATTCTCATAGCCACGAATGGACAAGCGACCAAAGCCAGGCACTTCGATAACAGAACACCTTCTCTTCAGCCAAGACCCAAGGTGGCACACCTCCACCCTGCTAGTTCGGCACACAAGTACCAAGGCACCCCAGGGTTTTACCCAGACGCAGCACAAGGAGGTAACACAGACAACAAGGGCCCATCTTTAGAAATACTGCCTCTAGGATGAGAGGTTTCTGCTAAAGCTTGGGCCAGACATTAATTCCATTCAATCCTGGGGTTACTGGGAGGATGGCTTAAACTGCGCTGGCAGATACCTGCGTGATAAACTGCAGTGACCCTGTATGCTGTATTCTCCCCACCAGCACAAAGCCTATGAATTCATCTCTACAGTTTCAGAACATGCCAGATTCGGGTAATTTTTTTCAGCCATCACTGGAGGATTCTCATGTTTTCCCCTTGTTCTCTTCTCCCCAGCATCTCCACACTGTACCAGCCCAGGAGTGGAGCTATTAGACCCCAGAACAATACGCATTTTAAGTAACGCAATAGCCTGTCTTTGCAGAGCAGTGGATAAGAACTTGTTTTACTGGAAAAGGTCACTTAACTACCATCTCTCAGGGCTCACAAAGTGCATAAAGCAAAATCACTCCTTTTTTGTTTGTTTCAGAAGTCAGAGAAACATCTGACTTCATAGTAATTCTTTCTACACAGTGTGAATGTTTTGTCACATCATACATCCTCAACCTTCATCTGTCAAGTTTTTCCATCCACAGTTTCAGCTAGACCCATAATCAAAATAGCACAGCTTTATATAAACAGAGCACAAAACATCCAGAGAGAAAAGGGCTAAAGGTGGAGAAAAGCATACATGCCAAACTTTTCTAAAGGGTGGCTACCATAGCCATCTAGTGCATAATTTAAGCTCTCAGTAATAATCCTAAAAGATATTAGTGGCCAAAAGGCAGGTGATGGAGACAAAAGGCCCCAGACAGATGCAGCGCCCCATAATGCTCTATAATCAGCCAGGAAGCAAGTCGTTTTGCTCAGTGGGCAAGTATACTATGCAAATATGTTTGAATGTTTAGGTTTCGCTGAAGTGAAAGCTACTGCAATTAATACTACCCTGTTTTTAAGAGCAGGGTTTGCATTCAGAAAAGCAAAACACCATTTACTTTGTGATTTGGAATGAAAAATCTTCGTACCAAAGCATGAAACATAATCGGTAGTAAACAACCTGGTTTATAATTGATGTTAGGATTCAGCTCAGTTTTTCAGGGACTGCAGAGGACCCATTAAGGAAAGAGTTACTGCACATTACAGCAAAAGGTCTCACACTTGATACACTTTAATTACTTAGCTGCAGCAGGGGAGAGTTACTGATGCCTAGTCTGTTTTGTTTCACCGTGAAAGGCTTCTACCACTATTAATATTCACCAAGGGAAACTGAAATAACGTCTCGTCTCCATCTGCATACCTTGGCATTATTATGGACAAACTAAATACAAAGATTATTTTTTTCCTTCCTCTCAAAACCCAGGACAAAAGAAACCTACCAGCTTGCAAAGCCACCTGATAGAGCAGACCTTTGTTTCTACCTAGTGTAACTCTCCTTCAATAACAGCCTTTATCATAACAACTATTTCAACACAAATAATCCTGTTGCAGCATAAAACCAAGAGGTCAGCCAAGTACCCAAAGCCTCGCAGCAGAAGAACACGCTGTAGGGTATCCATTGAGAGCCTTCTCCACAGCGCCTGTGGACGTGCTGAGGATGACCTTCAACTCCGCACTGCTGAGCTCCCCCTCCGTAACGCCGCCACGACACACACACTGCAAAGCCGAGCTCGCGGAGAGCAGAGAACAACAGCTTGTGTTCAGCCTGCAACATGCCGGACTGCCAGCACTGCAGAAAAAATACCAGCAAGAACAAACTCCTTCCCCACCAGCTACAGCTACATCATTTTGCTTTCCACAGGACAGCACCAACCTCTCTCATTACGCTTCAGCAAAAATCTCTTTCTTTCCCCATCCCTCCCCCACTAAACTCCACTCTAGGATAGCCTATTATTTCTACATCTGCTAATGCTACCAAAAAGTTGCATCCTAACACTGAATCAAACTGTAGTCTCAGCATATTGGGAGGTTTCTCTGCCCAAAATGAAACATAGGTGCCATCTGTTTCAATTACAACTAATCACAAGGAAACATAACATTGAGAAACTGGCACTTTTTAATAGACTACTTTTTTTTTTTTTTTAAAAGACATTTTGAAAGTGAAGAGAAAGAAAAAAGACCGCGATATACGAGAAGTAGGAGGATATTTAATACTCGGCAGGCAACAGTACCAACAAGCCAGGCAGTCTGCTGACAAACCAGTGCTGGAACTGCCCCCACAGGAAAGTTAACTTTCGCTTTCACTGAAGTCAGGGAGAAACTTGCTACATTTGAAAAGATATGAAAGTAAAAGGGCATCTCAGAACTAAAGACGTTTCCTAATATATTCTTGGGTAGTACCTTCAGGTTATTCCATGAAAGTTTGCAATTTTTACCTTCAAACTTCAGAAAATAAAGAAAAACAACCCACTAACACATCAACATGGACACAAGCACTTGTTAGGTAATAAAACAGAAAATCTGGACAGAAGCAAAGTAAATATTTACCGATTCCATAGTTGAAAGCTGTTGTTAGCAGGACATATATTAAAATCCAACAGAGGTGTGTCCCAAAAACGCTGTGTAATCTGAAAGACACAGGAATTAGTTCATTAGAAAATGAAAACACACAATTTAATTTTATTCACAACAGGCATGCTGTATTTGAGTACATGGAGGCTACTAAACACAAGTTCTTGCCTAATCCAGAAATAAACGTTCTGATTACAAGTCTGCACAAACAGACAAATAAATTGTGGAACACTTAGCGGAGCACCAACCCGGCTCCATAACTTTCTGATAATAGATTAAAAAAATATATTTACTTGCCTCAAGGTTTCTGTAACCGTCTGTGTGGTTTTACAGTCATTTTATTTATGAAAAAAGGTATGTCACCTCCCCAAGTGTGAGAAGCTCACGCACCAACAGACTGCACAGGGGGGGAAGAGTGAGCTGCCCACGGTGGGCTACCAGGTGCCCCGTGCTGGTTATTCACTTTCTTGAAGAGCTCATATGGAATTAGCCACGACACAAGCGCTTTCTTTTTCGGCATAGCTTTGGATCCTTGCTCTGAATAGCACGTAATCTATTACAAACCTCTAACTTTATTTTTTTTAAACAGCTCTTGCTGCACCTTTCCAGGATATTTTCCCAGCTGCAAATTCCCAAAGTGAAATTCCCAACACCGGGCAGGAGCCAGCAGGAGCTCTCAGCACCCAAGGCAAAGGGGGAATTACACTCATTAACTGGGCGACTGAACTGGTACATGAAAGGGTTGGCAGATGATTCCGAGCCCAAAAACCGAGACCTGAACTCTTCACACCGCTTCTCACGACGGCAGGAGGCTCAGCAGCGCAACGTGAGCAGTCTCGGGTGACTGTCACGTCAGCGCGGGCAGGAACCCGACCTGGCTGAGCATCACGGCTGCACTAAACCCAGCCGATCTCGCGACACGAGCCACCCAGCACTGCCCAGCAAACACCTTCCCTCAGAAATACTCTTCTCTCCCAGCCATAGCAAACCAGTCTGTTCCAGAGGAGATCTCCACACAAGTCCCCGCGGTTTTGTGGGTGACCTGGCTGCTCCCCAGCTGCAAAGGGGATGAGTTTCAACAGCACAGCTCGGTAGGAGCCCGTATGAGTCGTATGAGCAAGGGCAGGCCTGAACTACAAATAAGCATGTTTGGGGGTTTGCAGTGTGGAAAACCAGAGAGCTTGGGCAAGGCCACATGTAAAACGGTGTCTTATCCCAATTTTTTTTTCTGTCTATGATGAACCAAAACACCTCTAGATACCCGCTTGGCACTAGCAGGTTCTTACTTCTGCTTGTAGGGGACCTGTAAATATGGGAAGAGTCAATCTACGCTCTAAGCAAAACCACAGAACTTCAAAACATGCATGAGCTGTGTAACAACAACGCCCGAGCTTCTGCTGCACTTCCACAGAGAAGCAGCTCAATAAAGGAACTCTATGAAACGAAACAAGCTGATGTACTGCAGACGCAACTGCTAAAGCTCAGCTGTGCCAGGTGAGCAGCAGTAACCTGGAGCGCAGGCACTGGGCATTTCCCAGTCCAACGGAAGGTATTCTGGTTTGCACAGACCAGAATAAAGGTTAAAGGGTTAATATCCAACTCCACATGCTGCTCCCTGCCAAACTCCCCACACAAAATCCCATGTCCAGCGTGATCTCTAGGCTCTCTAAACTGAGCTGAGGGACACAGTGACCAACCCCTGCTCCAGCTGACAACGGAAAATGTGGATTTCTTCTAGATTACCTTCTCTTAGAAGGAGAACATCTAAAAACTGATTTTAAATATAAAACAAGAAACTCAAATATATAAGGTTGCAAGTGGGGAACTACAAAGTATGTTATTTCCAACCAAGCCAACTACTGCTTTTATTTGCTTGTTCCATCTCCAGCTGCCCCATATAAAGCTCTAAAGATTCTTCAACTAACACAGATCACCTTACCTCCTAGGACCTTCACATAGTGGTCCTCTTCCTCTTAACACTGTTCTTGTGCTCTTTTTCTAAAGCCCCTCACACTGATGCCTTTCCCATGAAGGTCCTTTAGGGTAGCCAACCATTTAAACCTTGCTTTAACCTATTGTCATTCTCCCAGATGAGCAACACAGCTGCATCCAGGATAGAGCTGCTACCAACTAAGCCAAGGAAAAGTCTCAGGAATCACAGTGAAAAGGAGCAGGCCCAAATAAAACCAATAAACCCAAAGGAACATGCAAGGGCACACGGTCCTGACTCAAAGAAGGGAAATCCTGCAGCAGGTAAACTTTTCCAGACAAGCAAAAGGGAAACAAATGAAAGTTTTATGACATTTTTTCTATCTCCTTTGCTCTTTTGAAAAAGACANAATGAAAGTTTTATGACATTTTTTTCTTTCAAAAGAGCAAAGGAGATAAAGACGTATAGCTACCTCATGCTTTTTTCCAAGGAAAGTGAGTCCTGGGGCACTGAAGCCCTTGATGGGGAACTACAGCCCTACGGAGTATGATGGCAATACCTGCACAGCACCTTTTCCAGCATGGTTCCCCTCCCGCTTTTCTACTCTCCACCTCCATAATAAAAGCCAAAACTCTAGTTAGAGCTATCCACTTAAACAGCGATAAAAGATAAGCTGAGGGGGGAAAAAAAGCTGAACTTCCAACTACATTATCTAGAAAATCAGTAGTGCTACTTGCTGACATTAGCAACCATGAACAATTGTAAACAAAATGATCATAAAAGTCTACAGAAATCCTGTCCCATGACACACCAACATACAGCTCTGAAGACCTATTTAAGACCTGCTTCCTGGACTACATATAGCAATTCTATTCATTGCTTAGCTCACATATAAAATATACATTAAGTATTGTAACACTGAAATAGTGACCACATATGAGCCAAGTAACTTTCACAACAAAGTGAACCATTTTGAATGAAATGGTTATCAAATTACCTATGAAGTACAGCAAGTACTTCAGTGGCAGATGCCCAACGCACAGATCATGGGCAAAACCTGCCTGTTAATATGTATTCGGGTCACTCGCGCGCTGTTCCTGTTGTGCGGAATCCAACATTTCAATTTATAACTAACTTTCCTTCCAAAAGACTACATTATAATTAATAGACGCATTTATCCATCCAATTTTCTTAGCTTTAGACTGATGAAAACTTATCACTTCACAAACTAACATTATTATCCTTGTTTCCCCTCCTGTGAACTTACAAGACAGACCGTTGGACAACGCTCCAACACATGCCAAGCCAACTGCAGCCACACAGACACCATTTTACAACACAAAATGGCAGACATTCATTCTCCCTTTGCGTTGAAACGGTAGTATAAATATCAAATAATTAAGTGTTCAAGGTGACCAGATTCTGGCTTAAAACAAGCTCAGTCTTTCAAGACCTGCAATGCTTTATTTTATATTCACATGAAGTAATTTGGAAATTCTGGGTAAGCAGACAGTTCCATTAAAGTAAGTGTTTCAACCTCTAAGTTCTCGCACCAACTTCTGTTCTTTAACACGTAGTCCTCAGCAGTTCCCCACTGATTAGTTATTGATTTCTCTCGCTGCACTCCCAGACAGATCAGTAAACTTCAGATTTAGAGCACACAGTGCAACTTTTCCTAGCACTCACTGAAAAAAGAAAAAGGAATTAAGTAATTCAAACTTCTTTAATAAATGAACTTCACAGAAATCAGTATTTGAAGATGGAAAATGCTTTACAATCACAAGATGTGACCTGAAAAAGATATACTTGCATTAAGATTAACTATAAACTATTTACATCAAAGCAGTTCAGGCAGGCAGTTGAGATCTGGCAGGGGAACACTAACTGGCTCCAGCAGCGAAGCAGGAGGTGGCTTCCCAGACTGATGTCAGTGATAAAATAATAAAATTGGACCAGTTCTCTGCAGACGTAGAGTCTCTTAGAAGGGTCTCTATGAACAATGTGTTCAAGATTAAACAATTTTATACATCTAGATATTTCTAAATTTCATCCACTGAATGCTAAAAGGGTTCTACTTAAATCTCCATTTTATCGGGAACAGGAGAGTTTGCTGAAGTTTCATTTCAAACAATCAAGAGGCCAACCTCCCCACAAGCAAGTACATTGTTTCTTTGAAGCAAAAAGTAAGAAGCTGTATTTTGATTTAAATTAAGAGTTGCATCAATTCAGATTTTACAGTGATCCAGAACTAAGCAGCGTAACAGGGTACCAGTCTGAGATGTAGATTCTGCTTTAGACCAACTTCTGAATGGAAAAAAAACATCTCTAGGGAGTAGGATAGCCTTTTTCCACAGCACTCATCTGCTTCCCTCGAAATAATTTCAGAAAGAGACAGAATTTCAATGAGGCATCTCTCCGAGGGCTTCAGTAAAAATATACACTGGGGAACACACAAGACGCCAATAAGCTTACGCTTTCAGATAAGCTCCATTACCTCAGATGGAGAACTCGAGGAGGTAGGAGTACAACAAATCTGGAGGGAGGAGAAACATAGAAATGTTTTCCAGTGCACTCCACAGGCATGCTCAGAACAACCCGGCAACGCTGCACAGCTTTATGCGGCACCCTGTACACAAACACCTATCTTTCACCCTGCTGAAATGATGAAGACTACTTATTCTCAGAAACTGTAAAAATCTTGTTACAATTCAAGAATCTGAGAAAACAGAGCCAGGGGTGGGGGGATGATCCATAAGCAAACAGTACTACAAGCCCCACATAATTATCTATGACATGTCTTCCAGGAATAATAGTAGGTACCTTCTGCAGCAACAGGGACTATATTCCTGCCTGGTTACAGCACCCAAGTCAGTTAAGAATCCAAATGACGAGTGCTGGAGTATGGAGAAAAAATTAAAGCGCCACATATACAGAAGCAGCACAGGAATTACTGCCTGTGCTCCGTTCTATAGGTTTTGCTCACAACCCTTTGGGAGCCAAGAACAGTCCTGCCCAGCGCGGCAGTGAAAGCTTTTCTCTGGCCCCTCGAGGGGACGTATGGCTAATAAAGACCATCATATATGTGGCAATTTCACCCAAGAGCCTGGAAAAGCACACATAGACTACTCTACACAGCTCAGGACTATACAGAAAGAGGAGGAAAAAGGAAAGGTACAGCACTGGATATCTGAAGGGGGGAGGAAGAGGAGGAGTTATTTCCAAGAAATACACAGAAATTAAGAGATAAATAACATGCCTTTAACTGAAATGCCCTGCCTCCTATCAGTATCTTACAGACCATGTCCAAAGACTATGTCCAAAGACATGCATGCTGAGCAAACTCTTACATTCAGCAAGACCAGAGACACACTTGCTCCTGCACTTTCAGAAGAAATTTCCAACAGCGGTGTGAACTACAGAAATTGTGTTTCACTAGAATTTACAGAGACAAGTATTTCCAAAGCAATCACAGCAGCCAACTATGCTCATACAGTAACAATTACCAAAGTGGAAAAACAAAGTGCAGAGAGAATTCCGCTAACACTTAAAAATAATTAAAAAACCATAAAACCCCAACATTTCAGTGTGTTTCATTGTGACAAAGTTGTAGCATTAAGTAAAATTTAATTCTGTAACTTTCAGAAACTAAGTAGGTAATATATTCTTGGTCTCAAAGTTCCTTTATTTTGCCCTGCAGATAATACGTATGCTGAGATCTACATTTTTTAAAGCTCCTGTCATCTTTGCCACTTGATAAAAATACAAAATAACCTGATACTGTCCTCAAAAACACAGATCAAGATACTTATGCGTGGGCTGAAGAACCTAAGGCTCAATTTATCCCACCAAAACAAGAATGAAGGAAGGGAAAGATGTGGTTCCTGTGGAACCAAGTCGTCCTTTAAGTATTTTAACTGAAAGTCTGGCATGGACACAATCCACAAGAAACAGGGGGTTGTCTGTAGTTTAAATCCAGGAACGACTAAGCTGTTCTGAGACCTCCAGTGAATGAAAAGAATCCAGGACCTGTGATGTCAAATAACTAGTTCCAATGCGCTTCAGGTATTTCTCAGGATTTGTGCTTTTTTCAATTCATTAACCGGCACTAGTTACAGTATTTCCATATGGATGCAATAACTGGACTCAGCTTCCATCACCAATATTTTTGGCTGACCCTGAGGAATTACTGCACACCAGTGCTGTCTACTTTATAAATACTCCAAACCTTGTGCTTGCAAGGAGAATGGGAAACGATGCTTGTGTATGGTACATATCTATGTCGTCTTTTATAGAAAAGAGACTTGAGAAGTTCAAATAAAAATTCTGTAGTTCATTTCAGCAAGTCAAAAGTGTTTACCTACTTTTATGTTTGAATTGCATTAAACTAAACTAATTATCAGCAAAAAACTAACGTTTCATTGAATGTAACCCTTACAAACACACAACAGGGAGCTGAGCAATAAACTCTGAAATTACTGGGCATTCTAACGTTATTACTGGTAATCTGGTTTCTTCATATCAGACACAAAGTTCTTTACTCTCCAGAATATCTCAAAATTGATAACCTCTAAAATTACATATAATTTCTCCTGGAAAGATCTGTGAAAGCAGCCTGAAAAGTACTTGGCAGAGTAAAAAAACTGGGGCTGTCAGAAGAGTCCCGGCTCCCAGCACGACCTGAAAAGCTTAAATCACTGAAGTAAAGAAGTAACTCGTTTTTCCTCGGCGTGATGTGGCAGAAGAGCCAAGCAAGCCTGAACATTTTCCACTGAACCAGATTTTTCAATTCTGTGCACACAATTAAGAGTTCTGGAAATCCACAAGCATGTTCCCTCGTCTCTCCTCCTTCACCCTTACCACCCTTCTGTGGCTTCTCTGATGAGTGGAAAGTATTAAGTCAAAATACAGCTTCTGCAATTTCCTTAACCAACCTTGGACTGAAGCTCAAGGCTACGGCTTGCCCTTCTGTACCAGCAAGCAGAGACAAGACTCGGTCTGCCAGTCTAGAGGACGCGTTGTTTTCCACGCTATGGTTTAGTCTGCATAAGTTAGAGAAAAAAACCTTCCCTTAGATTCAGAAATAAGTTAAATACTTTAAAGATTACGTACTTCCACCAGCAAGTAGATAAAGAAGTCTTAACTATACTAGCAACACTTGCCTTGTAACAACATTAACCTACATCAAGTGGCCATCGCTGTCATGGATGGCAACAAGAAAGTGGTTAGGCACCCAAAAATGGTTATCCACTTGCATTCCAGCAGCCTAGGAAGCTACAAGCATCCTTGTTTGTCAGCCCCAATGCTTCCAAATAATCCTCCAGACTCTTACTGTTTTTCTTTTTTAGAGCTCCAACATGAAATATAATTACCTAAGACTGCTGGGTCTTTCGAGCCTGCTTGAATCTCTTCCAAAAAGAGGCATAATCAGGCTCATTTCTTTATTAAACGATCTGCACATGCAAAGCAAAGATCCACTGTCTTGCTTTGGAAGAACACGTCATTATTACTGGTACACGAATATACACGTTAAGCACGTGAGAATGTGCTTCCGAGAAAACCATCAGCACAGAACAGCAGCGCCGTATCTACTTTCAAATAACCTGAACTGGTTAGCTGTCCAGCCATAAAATTCAACATCACAATGTACAGAACCCTCAAGCTGTTTAATTTATAGTAAGCTGTTAATTCCTAAGCCATTTGGAAGAGACACAGGATGCACAATGGCATGGACATTCAAAGCAGAAGTGTTCCACGATTATTTTTAATTCACATGAAAATGAGAAGAAATTGTAACCTCCGTATCCTAAACGTTTGCTGACCCCCATTTGAAAAGCAGTAGATTTCCAATACAGTTATTCTGTAGTCAGATAACACAAAGAAAATATAAATAGCCCTTTTTCAAAGCTTAAGTACAGCAGCATACATGTAGACATGTAAAATGAAGGGCATAATACAGTTGAAAATTAAACATTTTAGAAAGCATTATCCAGGAAAAAACTTCCAGGTCAACACAGAAACCAACACACCATAAGTTCAAGTAAAAGGTAGGATGCAAAGACAACAAACACTCTTCTTGCACATACAAACAAGAAGTAATAAAGGAAAACTAGCAGAGTGGAGTCAACAGCATGAGCAGTAATATTCCCAGATGTTGACAATTAGAAAGGTTTATAGGGAAAACTAAAATAAATTAATCAAATACTAGAAAAAGTGTATGCTCAAAAGCGACAAAATTAAAGTTTTTTAAAAAAGGCAGCCAGATTAGTCAATTCCTGTCCACAGGTACCTATAAAAGACTTTCAACAGATTCATCTGGCAAACAAATTGAGCTGCCGGTTTTTTAGCTTGCGTTTGTCATAGCCATCCCAAAAACTTACCGTCTGCACTTAAAAAAAAAACCCAATCGCCCGTGATTGGGGGGGGATTTCTACCATTTGAGATCCAAAAGATGCATGATAAAGAATATGCTGATACACCACCAAAAGGGACACCCAAAGGTGGATTTCAAGGATAGACACAAGCACTGCCCATCTTTAACAGCTCAGAAAACCCCACCATGCTGAATAGAATGAAGCCAAGCTAAAAAATCTTGAAGCTTCAACCTGTCCTCATTAAGCTCCAAGATTCTGGCCTTCAACCACCCAGTGAAGACAAGAAGTATGTTCTCTGGAATTAAACCAGTAATTTAAAGTTAGATCACAGCTGCTGACTTATTTCAGGTCTCCTTTTCATTCCTCCTAAGTACAAGTCTGAAGTGGGACAAAGACGTACTTCCCATCATTAGACTGAATACCTTCCCTGTAACTTCACCAGGAGCCCTTTACTCATCAGTTCTACTCAAATTCCCTTTGTAAGTTCTTCTAAGGGAAGGAAGGAGGGTTAACGATGCTAGTAGGCCAGGAAGAGCACCACTTTATTTAAAAATATGAGTCTGCAATTTCTTACTCCGTGCTCAATTTTAACACATTGAGAAAATACAGACCATTCTTAAAAAAAAAAAAAAAAAAAAAAAAAAAGAGTGACAGACACATTTGTCACCTTTACAGTCTCTGATGTTTGCAACCATGCAATTCAGTGGCAAATTGGATACAGGTTACTATTAATAACTGAACTATTTCCTTTCCTATCTGAAAGCTGATTTGTTAAAAGGATGCAAGCATCCCATTTTAAAACACAGTAATTAGCCAAGGAGGAGTCAAGGAATTCACTGTTCAGCCTTCAAGAACATACACATAGCCTCTTTCAAAGAGCAAAAATCCAGAGCAAACTCATACAAAGAGTGCACAATCGCCCGCTCCAAGCAGTGGTATACAACCTCCGCAGCCAAGACAACTCTGTGTAGTCACACCAACATTATAACCAGAGAGCTCAACAACTCAGACACGCATTTCTTTTCTTAAGAATATGCAGGTCTCTCAAAGGCTCACAACCAGATACACGCGGCCGTTACAAGGATTAGACGCCACCATTACCTGCCATAGCAGCAGACCTGGCTTGATGACCCAGGACGTCCCCAGAAAGTGATGTGAAAAAATGTAATTGTTAAAATGTGCTCAAGTCTTCAGTTTCCAGAGTTATGACAAGTGCCTCACAATCACCTCAAATTACACAGCAAGGAGAAACCGTAAAGGAAGCGCCTCCTTGATTTACACATGGCATCTCTCCCCCATTGTCTAGGTCCTAGCAAGTTACGGTCAGAATAAAAAAAGATTCTTTAAAAATACCACATAAATTGAAAGCACCTACAGCTTCCACTGATTATTCTTTTCCCCTTCTATTATAAGCCCTGAACAGGTTTAAGTAGCAGTCACCATCATTAAAGAAGTTGCTTCCCTCCCATTTTCCATTCTCCTGAAAAATGAACATCGTGGCAGCACCGGTAACGGCGACGAAGCAGGAGCTGCTGCAGCCTCACGTAGCTACAGACAGCGGGGCTGGGAAACGGTAAGAGGAGGGCACAGGCCACCTCGGCCACAGAGACTCACCAGAAAGCATTACTAAATAATAGAATAAGGAAGTCAAATGTCTGGTTGCATACGTTAGTGGAACCCCAGCTCCTCAGGAGGGGCTGGAAGGCTGCGGGTGAAGTTACCGGTTACAGCTCAATAAAGCTGAGCAGGGAGATCTGCCCCCGACCAGCTGCCGGATCCCTCGATTCTCCCTCAGGCCACTTCTGGAGCTTGTCCGTAAATCAGCTTAACCTGCCAGTCCAGCAGAAAAACTGCTCATCATCCCCTGCCTGCTGGTCTCCCATCTCCAAAGGGGCTGAACTGGCTCATGGGCCCCGGGAAGAGGCAGCGCTCGCCCAGGGAGGGTGGGGGACCCTCACCCCCCCCCACCACGGCAGCTGTGAACCAGCCCCGGCCGTGCCACGAATCCACACCCCAAGAAAAATCTACAAACGCCGAGTGAAAGGGCATATCCCTTCCTTCAAACACATGGCCGTCCAAACAAACAGCACAGAGGGTGGCAAGGAAAACGCTCAGAGGACAAAAGGACAGAGAGTTAGGATTAAGCCCGGTCCCTTGATCCCCGGCCAAATGGCCTACCCATAAGCCCACGCAACTTCCAGAGCCAATTTAAAATCCTGAGTGTGCTATACTTCAGGTTATAAAATCATATTTAGACACACATTTGAAGCGTTCTTTGCTCTGTTGGTGGCTAAAAACAATTCCTTTGTCATCAAATCTCGCTACAGCAAGCTGAAATGACGTTTTTAACTCAGGAAATAAGATAATTATGGTTCAAGGTAAACAACTACAACTGTGCATCACAAACAGTTTCTAATTTTAAGCCTGAGTCCCTCTAATGCCATCCATATTTTAAAGCAAGTTTCCTAACAAATGGTTTGGGTTGCCTCAGGAGTTTGTGACTGAGCCCTACTGCTGATGAGCATCAACAGCGGGTCTGGGAAAAGCACAGGCAGATAAAAGCCTGGCAGATGCAGCAGGTGAACTCCTGTATCAGAATGAGTCAAGGTAAGCCAAACATGAAAGGAGAGAAAACATACTCTGAATCTTAAATAGCTTGAGAGGTAAAAACTGCATCTCATCTCTCCCAGGAGCAGGCAGAAAACAGTAAGCGCCGAGACCAAAGCTACACGTACTTACGCAATGTTTGCTGCAAGTCATTTTACATCCCAGACCTCAAAACGCCCCAACTGCAGCTTCCCCAGTGGCACAAACAGCAAGAATTCAAGTTGTAACTCACAGCAAGTGTATCAGCTACCAAGTTGTTCAACACAAGGCAGTAAACTCACCTACAGCTCTCTGCGCTGTGTCTAAACTAGCCCTTGTGCTACTGCTGCCATAAAATATTCTCCAAAGTTACCAAGAAACAAAGCCTTACAATAAACAGAAGCATCACCGCTGAGACTTCGCCAGAAATGCTGAAGCACAACATCTGAACTTGCCTGGAACTACAATGAGGTATTGAGGGCAGCAAGCTGCCTGCCTCCAAGATGAATCATTACACACAGAGGTAGCAATAACTCCAAGTACTGCTTATAGGTGTTAGCCTGGTAGGCTTTCATTCTTCCTCATCCGAAGAAAAAAAAAAAAAAAGCACTAAATTACAAACAAATGAACGCGACTGAACAAGAGAATGTAGCAGAGCAAGAGAGATGCAATACAGACAAAGCGTTCTTAAACAGTTGTGCTTAAGAGAGACAGAAGTGGTCAAAACTATTCAAGCAGCCAGTTGTGAGAACACTCCAATTTCTGCAGAAGACTAAACAGTAAAGAGGAATCACGTGGTGCAGCCCGTGCAGCTTGGGAGAGCTTGCTCCTCCAAAACTTTTCATCATGAAACATTTTCAAACAACCCCACCCCATTGCTGCTATTGTTGTCAGAGAGGGAATTCCAACCAGAACAATTATTTCCACCACATTTTTCTGTTGGAAGAAGAAAAAATGGTAATTCTGCACAGCAGAAATACAACTTATGCAGTAGTTCATCTAGTAACACAAGTCTCCTTCCTAAAGAAAAAGGAAGGATTAAGGTGCCTTGAGCCCACTGTGCAGCAGCACAAATGTATTTTTAGATACAAACACTTGAAGGCAGCAATATGGTGGAAGTCTCCCAGGTTGAAGTTAGCCGTGGGAGGTTAATCTCTCTACACCCTGGAGAGGGCAGTTCATTAAGAAGCTGTTCAGAGCAGAAGGAAACAATTCACCCACTCCCTGAAGAAATCCCTCTTCCAACAACTTGCACACAAGGCAGCTCCTCTGAACTCTCCACCGCCCCACATCTCATCCCCATTTGCACTATTTTCTTGGTAGCAGCACCGTGTCCAGGCTGTGCTAGAAAGCACGCTTCCCTTCTCAAGATCCGTCACAATTAATGGAGCTAAATTCAATGCTGTCCTCAAAGCACACACCGGAATGTGAAGTGGCTCCAAGTCAACCCAAGTGTCCAAGAAAAGGAGGGAGCTGAACGGCAGTTTGGCTTCATAGTGTTTTATCTGCAATTAACACTTTTTCATGACTCCTGATAAGGTAACTGTATTAGCTGTCAGACCAAACCCAAGTCCAAATAAGCGAACCTTAAAATATTCTCAAAGTGAAGCTTCAGAAAGAGTCAAATATTCTCTCTGCCCCCAAAAGCCACTCTGCTCTTCTCATGCTAACAAATGAATGTTTAATCCAATAATCAGGCAAAGGAGACTATTCTACAAGTCCACAAAACGTAACTTAGTCGCCACATGTGTAAGTTTATACCTACAACTGCACTCACATTGCAATTCATCAGGCAGTCCTTCAGGAGCACACTTTTGGAAAAAAACACCCCAAAGGTTTGCTGACCTATCTGCTGCAGACCTGGGGAGAAGTCAAAAACATAAGCTGTCTCTCAGTCAGCCGCCACACGCACCCATTTATATACAGACTAGAGGGACACGTGGGGTTTCTGTTTGCTTTAAACAAGTTAAGCAGACTGCCCAGCCATGCTCCACCAACATAACATCCCCTTGACTTGAACCACGGGCTAAACAGCCACCATATACCTCTACCATCATTCCCATATGAGGCTGTTCCAGTGATATCGGAAATAGCAACTCAACACCAACTCAAAAAATTGCTTCCCAATATTTACTTATGCTATTACTTATTTTAATACTTAACTCACTTAACTCTCAATTTACTTCCAAATTATAAACCATTTGGTATGGAACACTTCATTTTGGGTAGCTGAAGTTCAGCAAAAATGGATAAAATTCCAATAAAACTATGAATTACATAGAGTAAGTGTTCATTAGTTCATAAATTGCCAGCAAGTCTGACTGTCCCATCCAATAGCCTAGAGATGCTGGCATTGTCAGAGTGCAGAAAGCACCACCTACCCCCTTTGAAGAGGTACATTTGAGTATCCCAAACACGTCACTAAATTACACAAATTAATGGTCGATTCTGAGCATTTAATGTGACAACAAGTAGGAAAAAAGAGGGAAAATTCACAAAGTCTACACGAGACACAAACATCCTGAATACAGCCAAGCCATTTCTCAGACTTTTATTAAAACTAGATTGGCCATTGACAGTGATTCACATCTGCTTCTTGTAAACAGCAAAAGAGCACCAACATCACACAGTGAAAGACACAGAAATGCGCAAAGGGCAACAGAGGTAACATCTATTAGCAAGCCTACTCCATACCCACAGCAAACACATCACACTGCTTATACACCTCAAAAAATAGTTCAGTTATAATAGCTCACGGCTTTCACGGAAGGCAAGCAAAATTGTACTAAAATATGGTGTGTAGGTATAAGAAAAATAAAGCCTGATGCAGCCCTGCCTCCCCTCCATAGCCCTACCTCCTCCAAATGCTTTAAATAGGATGTTATCACTACTTGTTTATATGCCATTACAGAAAAAAAAAAAGCTCGGTTTCTTAATACCGCATTACAGAACAAAATGTTACTCAATTCTTTCAGTAAAGTACCAAGAAATAACTGTGAGACCATATGCATCTGAAAGCATCCACGTGCGGGAGTAATCCGGACTTACGTAACCGACAATTGGCATCTAACCACGAAGAGCAGGAACGGAAGGACCAACATACAAATCTTCTTTAAGACCTAAAGCCAAACTAAAAATTCATTTTGAGGAGTCCGATTCGGGAGGCAAGTGAAATTCACATCTCTTAAGTTACAATGTAAAGGTTTCTGCCGTGAAAGTACACTGGCAAAAGAGATCCCTTGTGGCTGATTTTCTCTCCTTTAGCTCATCCCCGTTAAGCAAAAATGAATCATTTGCTAATTGACGAGTTCAGCTTGAACCGATGCCACCATGATTCTTATCTCGGTAGCTGGAAGGCAAGTCCTTCCAAGCCATCGACAAAGGCAGAGATCCCCATCCTTCTGCTTTCTCAGTGCATCCTAAAATGTCAGGCATCGGAGCACAGATACTCCTGGAGATCAGGTTGTGCTTTACCCTTGAAGTGACAGCAAAGAAAACACAGCACCCACGCCTACACGCTTAAGGGATCCACCAGAGCCGCAGCCCCATCCAGATGAGGACAAAGCCCAGCACCACGCTGTGGTGGGTACTGTAACACAGGGGTAGTATCTAAAGCCCTAAACCACCTCTGCCTGGGGATGGCCCCACTATCTTCAGCCGTAAAAGTCAGCTTCACACCACCAGCTGCAGTGGACACACGTAACACTCACATCTGCATCTTCTGAGCCCAGGGGGTCACGAGTGGAAGTAAATCAAAGGGAAATGTGGGCACAGTTGAGAAGAACAGCAGCCATGGCACGCAGCAGACATGGACACGGCGGCCAAACACGAGAGGTGCAAAACAGACCCAAAACCCAGAGAGAGGCAACAAATGCAACTAAAATCCATCCTCACCTGCTTTCTACCTGCTCTTACCCAAAAGGCAACATTTTTTTCCTTCTCAGGCACACTTAAGTGCTTTGGTATCACTGACAGACAAAGCTCACTGTTCTCAGATGCCAGGCTTGGGGTGGAAGAGAAGGTGTTTGTAGAGCTGCAACCCCCACCGTAAAGGCACAGACTCATTATTGTGAAAAGCAAGTCAACTTTTTATGCACAGATAAGGACAACAAACGTTTCATTGCTGTGTTTCAAACGTTTAAGATCTTAAGCTGAACCATAGGAAAGAGCATTACTAGTTAGGCTATTACAGTAAATGAAATGAAAATTGAAAATGAAGTCTAACTGACATTAAATTTAAGTAACTATATATCAATTCCACAATCATCATAATACATCGGCAGTTCTTACGACAAAACTTCTGCAGAACAGAAAAACCCCCTTGATAACTCTGAATATTAAGCTGAGGTACCACAGGCATCTTACAGTTTATATAAATAAAGTGCCTCCTGCAAATAATCATGGTTCCTTCAGTGAAAACTGCAGCATGATTAACAGAGGTCCATTATAAAGGCAATGCATAACCTAGCTCCTGTGAGTAGTCACTGCCACATCGGTCCGCGTTTCTATGGCAACCAGGGAGGAAAATATAAAGCAAATTACAGTTAAATGAAAATTATTCTCCATGACAATATATGTTAATGCAAGAACATTTGCAAGGCCATTCTGGATAAAATGTTTACATTCACACATGTGTTTACAAAAATAAATAAAAGGCAGGCTATAACAGCTAATGGATCATGCAAAGATAAGGATCATAGTCTTTTTTTTTTTTTTCCAAGTTTTAATGTATTCAGAATAAAATTCTTCAAGCTAGCAGAATGGAAAACAAACCATCTTAAAAAAAGGTATTTGCACATTTAGCTATAGTATACATTCTTTAAGAAATATTTTTTTCAGAAGATCTAACATGTACGGTTTTGAGTGTTGTGATCCTTTAATTTTCTTGGCTGCAAACAAAGAGCACATTTATACCTCCTCATCCCAGGAGAAAATGTTTTAAACGAGAGGGTAAGTCACTCAGAATATTTATAGAGTTCTGACTGAAACTGGAATAGTGACTTATTTTAATCAGCTATAGCTTACCTATTGAAAACCGAAAAGTGTTTTATACCGCGGAATTTGCGGCATTGACTCTACCGCTGGAGGAATCTTGAACCTCACCACGGTCTAAAAGCAGCACAGGTCAATGAGAACCCCTTGTCAGATGCTTCTACAAAAGCCCGCAATTAAGGCTTTAAAAGGTTATCCCAACTCTCCCACCATGATCACTTAGCCTAAACAGTCCTTTTTTTAAGGTAAGATATCTTAGGTTTTAAATATCTTCTGAAGCAGGATTGAAGTGAATTGGAATAGAGCTCATTCTAGAGGCAGCCACTTATTTATTTTTTTTTAACTCACTTGGCTCATACCCCAAAGAAAAGCCCAAAGAAAGAAAGTAGGTTATAAACTGACTTACAGTCTCTTTTCCACTCTGAAGCGCCACGTTTTAAGAACGGTTTAAAATACTGCATTAGAAAAAAGCACTCCTCTCAGCCGTGTTTCACGGTTACCCCTGCCAAGTTCCTTTCCCATGGAAATGGTCTGCCTGTTCCGCAAGTAACACAGGTGCAGGTTTCTTAGGAAGACCCAGAAAGAGCACAAGGCACTTTTTGAACCCGTTTCAGCAAGCTGGGAACACAGAAGACACCATTCACTCCGCTGGCACATCTGAACTCGCTCCGCACACGCTCCCACTGACCTCTGCATCTGCCTCTTGCCTCCACCTACAGAACAATACTTGAATCATGAGGATCATAACTTTTTATGACAGCGGGAAAACTGCAATATTCTCCACAAGTTCACTCCACCCTGCACATAAAACTGCTCATAGGTTCAACCATAAAGCAAACTATCTTCTTTGAAGTTCCGACTTAAAGCCCGGCGCACATTATAAAGCTGATGTGAAAAAACGCAGACTATTAATGTTTTACACAACCACGCTCGTGGAAAGCATCATTCGTTAATCATTCAGCGCGACTGTTGACAAAAGCAAGTTAGGTCAGAAAGTAACTGGGTAACAAAACTCCTTACAGGTGAGCTCAGGTTACCCACAAACACCAAATTCACATACCACCGAATATATTCCAGTCATGCTCCACTTTCCCTGAGGATTGCTTGCTGCAGAGCCCACAGTAGCATCACCATTACCATTTCAACTAATTTAGTCACTGATCTCAGCACAACCACGACTCCCTCCACCTTTCTCTCCACAGCGACACGCAGACAATCTCCACACAACGCAAAGAAAACAGCTACAAATCTCAGACTAGAAAAAATAACATCTGCAAATCGAGCTACAATAGCAGTTGCTAGGTTCCTTTTTAAAACCTTCGCTAATTGCTAGGATTGTGTTTCTAGTGAAGCTCCTTGCTGCAGCAGTGGAGGGGTTGAACGTTGTTTTCACAAAAGAACTTCTAAAACCACAGGCTGCATGTCTGCAGCAGCAAGTATTTATATTCTGTGCACAAATCAGATTGCGTGTACACACACCATCCCCACTGGTCTCCAAGCAGATGAATCCCACCAGGCCAAGCTGCCTTTCCGAATGGCAGAGCTATGGGGTCGGGTACCCTGCTTTCTGCCGATGGGCACTCCATCCTTTTGCAGAGAACTGGCTTACTGTGTCAAAATGCATCCGCATTAGAAAAGTCATTTTCTCTGTAAATGTAAGCAAACACATGCTAACATGACGTGAAATCCTAGCGAAAATCAGGCAGCTTTTGCAGCTTCCCTGCCCTAGCAAACGGCAGGGGGTTCAGGGGAAAGCCAGGCTGCGAGGCAATACTGAGCATGCAACGCTGCCAGCAGACCTCCCGTGCACCCTCCTCTGCTGCAAGCTGCAGCAAGTGAATTAGCACCAGATGGACAAGATAACAGCTCTGAGGAGACTATGAGAAGGATTTTTTCAGATTTCAATTACCTGCACTGCTCCATAAGAGTAAATTCTGCCTACAACCACTACTGGTAATGTGGAAAAGAGCCCCATCGTTCAAATACAGGACAAATTCATTAAACAGAAAGATCCAAAACACTGATCTAACCAGAGACAATAGGTGGTGACAGTGATGCAGAAGAGGTAACGAGCTAAGAGCGATTAGTGGTAAGCATGACAGGCACACAACAGCAGATCCAAGCTGCCAGCACCCCAAACTCTCCTCCCTGGCAGAAGGCTCCATGCCCTCAGACCCTTCACCTCTCAACGCTACTGCAGCTTCACTCCATTTTCAAGCACTTTCCCCCCACCATGCAAAAACAAGGCCCAGATCTCGAGAGGGAGATGAAGATACAGGATGATCTCAGAGAAAAGGAGAAAGGCAGGAACAGACGGGAGGGAACATCAAAAGGCAGGCAGGCTAAAATTAGAGACAAGAATCCTGGATGAGGAGGACCAAGGCGAGAGCAGAGCGCCGAGCAGAACCTCCATCAGATGAGGCTCCCAGGAACGGAGTGGGGGGACAGACAGAAGGGAGAAGAAATATTATGGTGGGTGAAGAAGGGGAAGCTAGGAGACAGAACAGACTGCAGAAGTAAATTCGGCGTTTTAAGATTACAACCTGTAGCTTTAATTAAGGAGCACTACGCAGCACACAAGGAAAAAGCCACAAATTTGACTTCTCATCTCATCTCTTCTCCCCTGGACGAAGGCTAACTCAAAGGCAATTCAGCTCTCACCACAGAACAAGTTTAACACCCCAGTACCAGTGCTGATCACAGGGGAAGTCGATTTAATTTGCCACCATCACCCACAACAGAGAGCAGCTCTGAGTAATGCAGGGCACCTCAGATCCCACTCAGAAAGCCAAAAGCCTTCCAGGCTGCTGGCAAAATGGAGAGGGACAGCCAGATCAGAGACGAGTACAGCCATCGCGCAGCACCCTGACGTGTAACAAAAGGCTACGGCAAGGAAGGAGACCAGAGAAGATACAGCAGTTATCAGCTGTTCCTGTTTTCAAAACTAGCATATTCGCACGTGTCCTTTCTGAGTTGGTAGGACGAAACCAAACGAGTTGGACTAAAAAGGTCAACGTTCAAGGAGAACAGGCTTTCCTCTTCCAACCTGGCTAGTGCATTCAACTCTTGGACTGCTCAGAGAGGTAGAAGTTTTACACACAAAAAATACCCAGGCTTGCTCATTACAGACCCACGACTTAGTTCGGATAAACGTGGCCGTGCATTTATCCGACAGGCAGCCTGTGCCGAGCTGCAAGATGAAACCAAGGAGACAGCTAGCTATGGGAAGCGGCCAAACACTGTAACTAGAGCACCAGCTCACCCAGTGGTATTTAAACAACCATAGCACAGCCATGAGCAGGATGTTTGTTTCCACACACACATCCTCCTTCCCCGCATCTACCTATATCTCTTCCCAGCATCGGCACGGCTAATCTCATCCATCTATCTAAAGATATAACTACAGCAGTACTTTATAAATAGGCTTACATCTTCAGTCCATCCAAGACCTGACGCAACGGCAGAACGACAGTCGGTGCTGCAAGCGGTGTGTGTTGTTACGACAACGCTGACATTTCACAATCTGCAACAGCCACCATCCTGCTTAACGTGGAAAACACCAGACCGAAAGCGTAAAGTCTACCCAAAAGATTACTGCTTTTCGCAGGATACAGTCACTGCCACAGTCAGGATACCAGATCTGTTACCTCCTCCATGCAGAAGGCAGCTATCAGGAGACCATTCCCAACAGAGGACTTCTTGGAACTTTATCTCGGCTCCTCCTGGACCTGACCAGCCTGTAGAAAACCCAGCTACTTACTAGTAATTTGGTGCTCCTGGTACAACTTGTTTACACAGAGCAGGTCATAGGATAGGCTGGAAGGTGTAAGCAGGATATAGTTTTTATGGCTCTGAACTCCTGCCCAGATAAGCTGATAAGACTCTGCGCTCAGGGGGAGGGGAGCACTTTCATGTGTGCTTTATTTAAAATGAAGATGCACCAGGAACCGCAGCTAGCCATTTTATACTTAATAATGAAGTTTCCATTCACCTTATTTTCCTTTAAAGCTACTGAATGTAATTTTTTTTAGGAGTTACGAGTTACATGTACTTTCATTTCACATCAAGATACTCAGAGCAGCACAGTACTTTCAAAACCAAGCCCTTCAGCCTCTTGCTGCACAGGCTGTCAAGCCTTCAGGGACAGGCTGCCTCTGCATTGTGGTGAACCTTTTAAGAGGGTAACATCTCCCTGCTTTGCCATGCCTGCGATACAATTTTAGCAGCTTTATGCTGCTCTAAAAGTAAATTGCTTTAGACTTTTTCTATACTGCAAAGCTGTCAGTCTCTTAAAAAAAAAAATTACAGAGCCAGCTTCCTCCAGTGTTTGCATCCCCTCCCTCCCCTGATTACCCACAGCCATTTAACCACCCCACACTCTCCAGACGCTGATGTCCTCAGCTGAGGACCCAAAGCCTACCACTCAAACAAGGACCATCTTAACATTTTTCTCCGAGCAAACCCAATGCAACACAAGAGGAAAGGAGATGCTTTCTCACAGATGATACATGAGAAAAACATTAGTTCCTTCCGTACCTACCCGAGACAAAGCTGCTTTTTACACGTACTAAAAAGTTTTCTACCCTTCCCATTTCCAAAGCCTGTAAGTCTTGTTGCTAAAGATGAAACAGACACGCATTTTACTCACAGGTGAACCCAGTGCCAGCATGAACACTTTTGCGCCTAACAGCAGAATCAATATTTCAGTGTTTCCACAAAACAACAAATGTTGCTACCTTTGGTTTACTAATACAAACGCAATATACAATCAATAGCTTGCTCCTGCCACTGCAATAATTTACAGTGGAAGATTTATTTTAAAAATACTCATCGGATAAGTTTGGGTTTCTTAGAGACAGGGGAAGAAAGGCTGCCTACAGATTTTTAGAGGATAAATAATTCAATGCATGAATGCCAAGGGCAGCACTGCACACATCCATATGGCAGGGACAATGCAGACAGTAATATATGCTTCACATCACCACCCTGACAGTGCCTTCAACCCTGACCTAGAAAAAAAACATCACTTTCTGCTGGCTACAACAGCAATTCACTCTTTGGCATTGCTACCCCACAACACTAAGGACTACTGCACGCTTTCTGTTTACTTTGGGGTAGCATCTCCCAATTTCCTGACCTTTGCAGACCGCAATTTCAGCCTCTGCTCACAACAGCTACACTGCAACCAGCAGAACAACTTATTCACATGATGAAGAAAATGAAAATTAACTAGGAGACACGCAGGTTTCAGAAGTCCTCTTTAGGAGTGCACGTCTCTTCACTACCAAAACTGAATGGGGCAGGAAAATCCAGGATGGTGTCTCTTACGCGAGGTCTGGCAAGACGCCGGCGGTTCCATGTCCTGCCCCAGCTCCTGCACAGCAACAGGGCTCCCGCACCATACTCGATGGACACAGGATGAGGTAGATCATGTTGAAGGCTGTGATAAGGCAGAAGAGGCAAGAGGCAGCTTGCTGGGGAAGCCTCCCCTCCCCTGTGACCCCCACAGACAGCAAACCTGCAGTCACGTTCATTCCACGCTCCCAACATTAACTGTACAGACCACCCTGCCCCACTGTCCTATTTTGGTGGCAATTTGATAACTTCTCTACATCCTACCATTTGGAGCAAACATTAAAAAATCAAGAGGAAGAATTTCCAAGCCCAAAATACCTGATATAATTAACTGCGCCTTCTAACAGGATTATTTCCTTTTCTGACCCCAATTACTCCTTCAGTTTATTAAAGAGAACTCACATACGCAGAAATGTTAACACCCTAAAGAGTCACATAAACAGAAAAAAGTCTGAGGGCACCATTATAAACAGAGTTAATGGAACTCGGTGATTGGAAATGGATCTTGAAAGCTGTCAGATCAAAGCAAGATCTTTCTCGTGTAAGGACTGCATTACCCTTGGAGCCACAGAGCTAATACCATCTATAAAAATATTTTGCTCAAATAAGTTAAGAACAGCAGCGTTTCATCTGTCAAAAGGTGCAAGGCTTTTATGGGATTAGCCATTCCACATACAGCATAAAAATTAGAGCAGATTTTTAAAAGCCCTCAGCTCAGCTGACAGAGACTACACAGACCAACGTGTGTGCCTGCTTTCTTCACGCACACGCTACACACTGAACAGATTTTTCACCGCTACTAGCATTTAAGCTTTTTTTCTTAAATACGCTTGTAAAGGATTACAAATTGGCATCACCTATAACCAGTCACAGATGAAGCTAGCACCACCACCTAGGCTCCAACAAGTTAAGATTTTTAAATACCCAACAATTGCACAAGAAAATACGCCAGAAAACAACAGTTCTCACGAAGAAAGCTTGAAAATTCCAGGTACAGTCAAACACACTCAAAAAGAGCCCCCAGACCACGGGTGCTGACAGCTTCCTACCCCCCTTCACAGCAGGACACCAAAGACAGCATTTTGCCCAACCATACTTTATTAAGGCTATAGTTGCACAAACCCATACTGTTTCAGATGCTTGTGATCTCAAACAATTGACAACACAAGCTTTCTTTTAACATTTATGCGAGTATTTTTCATGACCGTGCATCAGCGGCGTACAAATTACATAGTGCTTGGCTGAGGATCCCGGCGCTCTGCACCTTCAGAAAAAGCAGCTCCGTGCTGCTAATTTCTCTTGCAGGAAAAAGAAAATATTTAAAAGCTGCATACAAATCATTCCTGTGAAGTGTCTTGCAGACTGTTTTAAATTAGATGGGGTAAAAATATATGCGAGTTTATCACGAAACATTAAGATCTTTGCTATGGAGACACCGGTTTCTCTCCCCAGCCTTTTACAACTGAAATACCATTCTCACACGCAATGGAGGGAGCAGACAAGCCACCTTCTCTAGAGCCTCGTCAAGGAAATACGATTAGAATAACAAGCACCATGTAAATATTTCCAAGCATTATTGCCTTTGCTGTACTGAAAAGCAGTAGTACCTGTCACTACTTGCTATGTATCTACCACCATTAAATCTTAATACCGAGGAAGAATTTCAATCCGTAAGGCAGACTGTCAAGCCGGAAATTCAGGTACTGCACACGGAGGGAGGAAGAGGGGCTAACCTCGTAAGAAAGCCGTCACTCCCTAATTTTACAAAATGTAATTAACAAGCTCTGGTTCTGTGCATTTCCTTCCTTTGGAGAAGGGTTCCTTCGCTGAGTAATTAGACTGTCCCAGTTAAGACTCAAGTCACCACAGAAAATATTTTCCCCAAAACAAAGCCACATGGACGATTATAGAAGATTCAAGCTCAATTTCAAAAAAATACTGCTGGTTCCTCACAGTAACCTAAAGCTCTTCCTAGTTTTTTCCTTAGTCACTGTGTGGATCTAAAACTAACTGAAACCAATACACCACTGTGGGAGCCCCAAAAGGCAATTAATCCCAGGTTTATTCCCATCCCCGAGACACTTTATTATTTATAGAGTATTGCCTTCTTTTACTGTATAGAAAAGCGGGAGGTTAAAAAAAAATAAATCTTAGTACTTCAAACATATGTCCAAAAGCCACAACATAAAGACAAAGAATACAGATTAAAAGCAGTAAAGATATACTTGTCAGGAACCTTCCTTTGAAGTATCTGCAGGAAACGCTGTCATCATGCAGCCATGTTACAATTACACAGTTAAAATAATCACCACCAGTTATAAGTAGTCCATCTGGTTTACTGAAAAGGGAACACTGCTGGTACAGTATTGATTAACACGACTAGTCTTCACTGACCCTAGAGAAATACATTTGTCTGCTCTACTGAGCAGCGCAAGAACGCTGCACGACACTGTGATACGCTTCATTTTGTTTAGACACATTCTGGGGGACTTAGTCAATTAAAACACAAGCAGAAAATAAAATAATCTTAACAGGTTGTCTCCCACACACGAAGGAAGAAGTGAAGGCCAGTGCTTTGCTGGAGGGTTTTTTGATTTTGGTTGGGTTTGGGGTTTTTTTTTTTTGAGTTTTCTTCACCTATCCAAAACCAACATTCATTTTGGACAATCTGTATGTTTAAGTCTGAGAAAATGCTATTACAACACCATAAAAACAAAAAGCAGCACATAAAAAAAATCAATTCAGCCTAAGCCATGTTTTTATGAAATGGAGACACAGACAAGAGTTCATTTTTAAAAGCAGAAGCAGAACTGAACAGTAAAACCAATTGTGAAACACTAAACGTAACATCTCCAGTTTCCAGCCTGTCAAAGCCACTAACGCTTACGTGACCAGGGCTCCTATAATCACTATGTAGAACAGAAACAAGCGGAAAAAAAAATAGTTGGGAACTGATCAAGTTGGAGCACAGAAAGTGAAGGGCTCCCGTGCACTCCAAACTCCAATGTGTCTTTTGCTGTACGGGCAGCTCAGCCTGCTCTGAATTTCACAAACCAAACACTCACCACTTACTCAGACAAGTCTGGAGGTGATGCAAGTCCCAGCTAGCCTAACTACACAGGTTCACAGCAAACCCCACTGGAGCCCAGACCGCCCTTTTCCAGGGAAGACACAGGCAAGATGTGCCCTGGCAAGTTCTGTACCTTCTTGCTCTACCTCCTTTAGGACTGACAAGTTCTCCTAGAACCAGAGACCCAGAGCATCTTTGCATAACAAAAAAAAAGCTGAGCTCCACAAACCCCAGGCACACCTAAGCCAGAGCAGAGGGCAGGAAGGACAGGGTGGCGCAGACATGGCTGTGTTTGGGGACAGGCCTCCCCCAAGGCTGCGAGGGCAACTGTGCTGTAGGAGCAGCTCGACCAGAGCCCCCAGCGTGGGCCCAGGCAGGCACAGAGCACCCCTCGCAGCCAGATCTTCCACGGACAGGCGCTTCCCATGGAACGAAAACAGGTCACGCGGCTTCAGCGGTGACATTTCACAGGCATTAACGAAACGAGGTGCCTGAGAGTTTCCCTGCCGAGACAGAGAAGTCACTGTAGGTCTCGCTCAACGTTGTGTTTAAAACCCTGCTACTGCACGCCACCACAACCATTTAAAAGCGCTCCAATATGCACCTTTAATCTGCCAGTAAATCCATTTTGTAAAAACGCCAGCTTTTTCTTTTTAAGTTAATCAAGTCAAATATTTAGTTCCTGGTAGAGCACACACAAAAGAATGTATCAATGCCATTTGAAAACATTGCGAGAGTTAATCTCCTTTTCCCTCTCCATGACTCCATGGAGTGGGGTTTTTTTCTCCCCCAGAAAAAGAAAATAATTGGGAGTGATTATATAAAAACGTGCTATTTTATGAACTCAGAAAAAAGTAAAAATGCATTCAAATCCAAGTTCCTTACATTTACACTAATTCCAGCATTTCAAGAAAGCACACAGCCACTACAAAGCATTACATTTGCAAAACGTTTCCAGCTAAATACCTTTGCCTCCACAGGGTAAAAAAAAAAAAGCCAAAAAAAAACCACCCCAGGTCTATACCCAATTTCAGAAACCATCTCAGGAGGGAATTTTGCTTCAAGAGCTGCCTGGAATTTGTTCTCTGCCTATAGGGCCGTGTCCCCAGTGGTAAGAGAGTACTTTGTGTACAAAACCAGGAGGGGGGGGAGGAGGAGGAGGAACCCTTTCCTGCAACTGGATATCAAAACAGATCTCCAAGCTCAGAGCAGAAGCCGACCCGTAAACACACCGACTCTTGTGCCTCAATGAAGAGGCCGATTTTCAATCCGCACGCACACCCCCTCGCAGGACAGCTGCTCCCTCTGGGAAAGGGCAGAGGGCACCGAGGGCTCAGCTCATCCCAGCTCCTTTCCAGGCGAGGGGGGGGGGAGGGAAGGCGGCGATCTGCCTTTCTAAACATGCAATCAATCTACCGGACTGGGGGAGGTTAATTCTGGACTGCAGAAGTGCAGCTGTTTTGGGTTGGGATTCTTTTTTTCTTTTTTTTTCCCTTCCTCTCTTTGCTAAGGGGCAAAGGTGTCCAGCAGCCCCTCCCCGCCACACAAAGGCTTCTCCGAGGAGAAAAACACCAAGCAATTTAAAGATTAAACTAGAAAATAAATAAATAAACGCGGCTCAGCCAGGCTGGCTGGCGGCAGCTCGGTTCAGCTCCATCCTCTGCGCACACACACGCAGGGCTAACGCCTACCCAGGGATGATGAAATGGGAAACGGAAATTACCATTTCAGACAACTTTTGGTATTGTTCCTCCCAGCACAGCGCTCACCCCAAAATGGGAGCCCCCCCACCGCGCCTCTGCACGCCGCCGTGTCCCCACAAAAAAAAAGCGGGGGGGAACCCAAACCGCAACCTCGACACGGAGCCCCGCGATGCACCCCACGGCTCCCCATCCCTAAATATTTACCACCCCCCGAGCTCTCCCTGCAGCTCCCCCCCCACCTTCTCCAAATCCTCCTCACCCCAGCC
>VXBO01014067.1:108832-155286 GCA_013400135.1 Rhinoptilus africanus | reverse complement strand
CGCCCCCCCGCCCCGGCCTGGGTCCGGGCTCGCCCGCGGCCCGGCGGCGGTCCCCTCGGCGCGGGAGGCGGCCTGCAGGTAACGGGGTGGCGGGGCCGGCGGAGCGGAGCGGGCCCGCAGGCCTCGGGGCGGGGCCTCGCCTCCCCCGTTCGTAGTGCAACGACGAGCAGCGGGGGGAGCCACCGGGCCCACCGGGCGGGGAGGCCCTGCCGGGGCCCCTCACGGAGCCCTTCGCCTCCTCAGCGGCGTTCCCGAGCCGCCCCCGGGTAGGGAGCTCTCCCCCCGGGGAGAGCCCGGCCTAGCGGGGTGCCAAGCCTGCGGAGCCCGGAGCAGCCGGGAAGGGGCAGGGAGGGAGCTGGGCCAGCCCTCATGGAGGTTAAACGGGCTCTTGCTTCGAGGCAGGGCTTTTACCGAAACCTCAGGTTAGACCATCCCGAAGTCCCATCATTTCAGTGTTACATAGCAGTAATTTGGGGAAAATACCATATGAAGAGAACACCTAGGCTGTCGTAAGCAAGAAAACGTTGATTAAAGTGGTTTTTTTTCTAACTTGTGCTGACTCTTCGCATCTTTTGTGATATAAGCACCTGCCACACTGGTGTGTGCCACAGATGCGTTCTCCCCATCTTGCTGTGCTGCTGGCCTCGCAGGGCTCTCAAACACACCCTTTAAGGCAGAAGGCGAGGTTCTTGTTTAAACTAGGCCTCCCTCCAGCATGATTTAAGACTGTCTTGTGTTTTTCTTCAGTGCAGTGAGAAAGCACTGGCAGTCCAAGTAGGCCGTGGAGGAAGAACAATTGTGGGACTGCTTTGAAAATCATGCCAGGTTTTTGTATGATCGTTTTAAGCTGGTCTAAGCTGTTCTGTTCTAGAAAGTATCGATCCCAAGAGGTTGCCGTCTCAGACCAGCACAAGCTGTTGTATTGCTGCCCAGCAAACCAGGATAAACAGTAAGGGATTTTGGCCCAGTCAGTGTCCCTGTCTGGTTTTCGGCATGGAATTTTGTGCCTGTGCAGTAGAGAGGGGTGGTGAGACAGGGATCACACATCGGAGAAGGGGCAGGACTTGTGTTCAGTGAGGGTATTCGTTCATGTCAGTTCAAATTTTATGAAGTTGCCTTTAAACGTGAATATAAACTGCAGGATTACTGCTGAATTACCACAGGGAAATAGCTGGGTTGTCCATACTGCTGTGCAGCAGGATTACAAAGTAGTAGTCCTTAAGATTTCCTGTTGTTAGAGTGTGCCTTTACATTTTCAAGAACTGACTTCTAACATATCTTTAAAGTGAAGAACAGGGATGCAGGGAGGAAAAAGATACAATTTTCAAGTGTTTTGAGTATATGTTTCTATTTAAAACTTTATTTAAACTGGGTCATAAACATCTTCAAAGCCACACGGCAAGTTCACAGCACAACCAGGAAATAATATTCAGGTCTCCAGCTGATGGTGCTTCAGCTTGCCTACAGTATTTTTATCTTCAGAAATCTTAATCTCACAGAAAACAGAAAGGGTAAGCAGTCATACTACTCCTCCAACAGTTGTCGCTTTTTCTTTTTTCTTTGTCTTCCTCTCAGAGCCTTCTGTCGCAGACACTTTTCCCCACGCATCAAGGTCTCCGTGGAGTCTTGGTGAAACAACATGTAATTAGAGATCCAGTCAGGCTTTGGAATCTCTTAGGTGAGTCCCGAAGAGCAACTGTAGAGTTGGAGGAGGTGAAAGTTCTTATTTAGTAAGAGTTTTGACTTTTCCTTACCTTCACTGCCTGCATTCCTGAAACTGAAATAAAGCTGTTTTATTCTTGGCTTTGGGAGCTGTGTGCCTTTTACAGGGGTTCTTAGGTTTTTTTGGGTGGCAGGGATGAACAATGGCACCTTTCCACAAGGAGCTCAGTGTGATTAAGTAAGCGCTTGAGTCATTAGACTTAAAAGCTAATTTAAAAATTAGCAGGCTTTAAAGCTGAGAATTTTTCTGCGCCTCATTAGCAAAGCCTAAGAAGAAAATGTCATTCACCTTTGTCAGAAAACTCATCATATGACCTTGCTGAAAGCCTCGCGTTGGAACAAGTTAAAAGTGTATGTTAGGAAATGTTACTTGAGTTCTTAGAGCAAAAGCACAGAAATTTAAAACAAAGGCAATTATTCTTCCCGCTACCCTCTTCAAATTGGGAAGACGAGTTTACTGATGCCTTTGAGATTTGAACAAAACTGATCACGCCTATCCTGGCCAGTGTGGGCCTGGTGAGCTTGGGCTGCTTAACCTTTGAGAGGTTTATGGGTTGGGTTTTTTTAACTTAAAAATATTTGCATAATCTTTCAAATGGCAGTGAATCCTCTAGTAAAACTAGCAGGGGACACACAGTCCAGTTTCTGGGTTTCTCTTTCCGGAGCCTTCGTGGAAGACCACGGGAAATTGAAACTACTGTCCTCGGGTCAATTTTCCTTCTGAACTTTTTGCATTTTCCTGGCAAAAAAGCCTTTGGTTATTGTTTTGTAGCTGCAGCGGTGAGTCTTACTGTTTGTAGCCTTACTTTCTTGGCTTTTGTTAGACTATCCTAACAGCATTTGCTGAGAAAGCTGCAATTAACTCCAGCACATACATTTCCTTTCATAAGCATTTGCAGTTCCTAGCATGAGGCTGTTCTTAACTGAGCATACCAGTGTTAACTATGGTTTTATGCTTTGGGAAATATGTATGTGTTTCAACATTGAAGAAATTTCAAATTATTTTCTTTGCCACATTAAAATGATTTCTGAAGAAAACCATATTTTGATTGTGAAAAAATACGTATTATATAAGGAAGCTGAAGTAGTTGATCCCTCCCATTACTCCCTCTAGCTGTCCTGTTTCCTTGGCACACAAACGAAGCTGTGCGCTTGGGTGATGTGGAGCTTAGCTTTCTCTGCATTTGTAGCTCACATGTTTTTCTGCCATCCTCAGTTCCCCTCTCTCACTGTCTCTTGAGGTCTTCTGGTAGTAACGACTGAACTCTGCTTGCCTGCAGGTAGCACTTACTATTTCACTACTTCAAGTTCTCAAGGGAGTAACCAGAAGAATGAAGGATTCAAAAAGAAACCTCCACAAGAGGATGAGGGTATGTATGTGCCAAAAAGCCATTTCATGAAACAGAGTGTGTGTGTGTGAGGGGTAAGGGTGGAGAGCATGGAATATCCACCTCAATGCTTCTGTCTGAGTACTGTAAACGTGTACCTGTGACTTACCACCTCTACAAGCCTATGGCTAAGAACAAGTTTCAAGGGGTATTTTGGCTTAAATGATGGAATACTAAGTCTTAAGACAGACCATGAAACTGATTCTCTTTCTGTGCTGCTTTGCATCCTGTAAAAATAATTTCATTGATGTTTGTCCTAGTTTTGCCACTTTACGAAGTGGAACTGAGATTTGATTTGGAGGTTCTGTTGTAGAGCGTTTTGACTTAATAAAGAACTGAATTTAGTTACTGCAAGTTTAAGCTGGATTCTGATTGTTTTTCTTACTTTGTTTACCTTCACTGTAGATTTGTCTTTGCTTCTAGTGATTTATAGAGCTCAAAGTTAAAAATAGATTCCTTAAAGAGTTCTTAGCTGTGTTACTAATGGCACCTGCTCAGAATTTTTCTTTTTTAAAAAAATCAGTTTTCTAGATACTGTTTTTTTGCATGTCTTATACTGTCTAAGCCCCAGGCATCCTTTATCTCACTAAATGTGTTCTGGAATGTAGTGATCTGTGTGGTGTGCCAGATTATGTTGAGAAGTAGCGGAAAGCCCTCTGTACCTTAAGTTTAAGGATGTGAGGAATTCAATAACACTAACGTGGGGTTGGGGGTACAGGGGAATAACTTTAGTGTACTAGACAAAAACTTTGCATAACTCCTGACAGACAGTGCTCTGATCCTTGTAGGAGGTGCTGTTATCTTCTACCAGTAGGTTTTCACCAAACATTTTTCAAGTACAAATGGATTTGTGGGTGTCCCTTCAAGTCTTGGTATTGTCAAGTTTCTGCTATTTGTAGATTGACAACAGCTGCATTCCATTTAAAAAATGTAATTTGACTCTCCCACTTCTGTAAAGAAAATTCTTTGCTTGTTTGTGAGTACATGCTCTTTCCCTCCAGCCTCCCAAGAGCTGAAGTGCATGCTGAGATTTTCTAGGCCCAGGATACGGCACGTTTTCAGATCTGCGATGTAGATTTTTAGCTGTGAAGTCCCACTGGCATGTCCTGGATCTGTGGGCCTGGTGGGGCAGTTTAAGAAAGATGTCGGAAGTGGCAGAGGTGAAGGTCTCATTCCTCTGGCTTGTCAATAATGCTTGCAGAAGCATAACAAAGACCTTATAATTTTCTTAATTTTATGACATTAGTTGATGCTTGCAGAGGCCATTGATGTCTTAAGAGAGTTTATGTGGCTACCTGTTGTGCTGCTTGTTTCCTGGACCCTTGAGTGAGAGAGAACCCTTCTGTCATTGACCCGGTCCAGACCTTTGTACTGTGGGTTGGAAGGCACTTAGCATCATGTTTAAGTCACAGAGATTGTAATATTTCATAAATTATATGATAAACTTTTACCTAGGTGTCATCAGATAATGTAATAGCTTGGCTTTTCCTTTGTTGTGCTTAAACACAATGATTGAATCCTCTTGGACTAAATAACTTTTGAAGTAAAAGCAGTCAACTGCTGCTGACTTTTAGCCAGACTTGTGTCATCACATGCAATCTTTAAGGCCAGAGGAGCGGCTTTGCCTGTTTGATTCACTGAACCGGGCTGATGTCTTCAATGGGATGTGAGGGCAGGTATCGCCGATTCCTTGTTAAGGAAGTCAGAGCTTAGAGGTTGGGGCCCTCACTGTTTGCAAGACCACACACAGGGTGACTGTGAGCACAGTGCCTTGAAGAAGTATTGTAGCTGTTAAAATTAGTAAACAGTAACATGCCGTGTTCTGTGGCCTCTCTTCTCCTGTGATTAATGGATAGCTTGACTCTGGGAGGTGGAATGCTATCCCATGTCTCCAGGGGAATACTCGTCTCTGCAGTAATTATTAAAAAGAACTCTTCAAACTGTCACTGCAGCCCTTGCAAGATTTTAATCGGAGAGTTCAGATTTGGGGTTAATGGCAAATCATTGCTTCATGGAGGCTTTTTGAGACTAAAAAGCTGGAAGTATTCCCACAGCTGTTGCTTGCAAGTGTCACATTGAGTTACTGGTTCTCATTTACTGAGTATTGTGGGGTTGCTTATGGTGCAATATGAAAGTTGTACTGTAAAGATAGTCGTGCTTTATATAAGCTTAGAAATAGATTGATTTTGTCCTTAATTAAATGCAGAGTAGATGAAAGCTTTGTGTTGTCTTCTAGCTTTTTAGAAATTGTGGTTTTTCCTGAAATTATTCAGCTGTAGGTTGAAGGTACCAGACAAGCCCGATTCCTAGAAACTGGAGAAGTTGTTTGTGTCAAGGTATCTAATGGCCAGCTTTTACCCCATGGTGATCTTTTTGTCATGGTATCCTCAGTTATTCGTGCTTTAGAACATACTATATGCCTCCTCACTTTGTCTGAAATTTAATACAGAAAAGTGCTTTAGCAATAGTTGATGCTGACATCTCCGAAGAACTTGCATAGCAATAGATGGACTTTCTTTCTGTTAGTACTCACTTTTCTAGAGTCTCTTCTTCTCTTTATAGATTTTTTTTTTTTTAGAACTTGCTCAGCTTTTCAGGATATTGCCCAAACTAAGGCTTCTATCGTACTATATTTTAATTTTATTAAATAGGACTATCGTGGATGTCATCCTGCAGCTTTGTGATGAATTGCTTTGTTCTAATAAAGCTGGATGTAGCAGATAACACAGAAGTGAGGAGATGGCATTGAAGAACAAAGTGGATGGGCTGGACGCAGTGTCTAAGCTTGTCACTGTCTTTTGAAATTATGACCTTATCTGAAAAGCTGCATTGTTTCTATTTAGGAACAAGCCTTTCCTGTTAAATGTGGAGCAGAGCTAGGAAACGAGTGAAAAATGATGCTGTGTATCTGAAGGACAGAGTACTTTTTTTAGCATCTGACTGGGTCATGTGTTTGTCCCTTGGTTTTCTTGCAGCATGTGTAGGGTCTAATTGGTGGCTAGTGATAAATGCTGGTGTCAGAACATTTGTTATGAATTTGCAAATAAATCTAATCTGGGCTGCAGCAGGCAGATGCAGTAGCAGTCCAGTGGTGCAGAATTAATGTATTTCTGGGTGTAGAATAGTATTTACGTATGCCATGTTGCTGTTGATGTTAAATTGTATATGGAGAACAAGCGCTAAATTATATATCAAGAACATCCACATATGACTGGAAAGAGGAGGAGATATTTGTTGTCATCTTTACTCAAGCACTAGCTAGCAGCTGACATTGAACTGTGCTGTGGCGGCCCTTTGCAGACCACAGAATTTCAAATTTGCCTATGCAGTGCAAAAAATGTTGGGAGTCTGGAAAAAAGGTTGGTGGCAAATACTTGAAGTAAACCATCCCTTTTTCTCATGTCATCACTTCGGTATGTCACTAATACAGTAAAGCTGGGGAAAGCACATCTAGCATAGGAATCCCTCTTTTATAATGTTTCTTAATGTGGACAAGTTATTAAATTTTTTAAACATGAGGTTAGTTGAATAGCATGGAAGAAAACCTGTGTAATTTTAAGAGAGTGAGATTGATTTGCAGTGTATTTATGTGCATAGGTAAGCTGCCTGTCATGTCTCCCGTGCTATTTCAGATTAACTGCAAATGCAGGTACTTTCTTAGGTAGCAGAAACGTTGTTGGTCTTATAATACAGGATGCCAGCAGATCAGGAGCTCACCAGGAAGCACTTATCTCTTATAGTACTGTGCTATGTGATTTACCAGTGATGCTATGACTGATGATATTTTCCTTTGTATATGTTAGCAACAACCTGAGGACTAGGCAGTGTAGAAGCATGTTACATAGAAGTAAGCTATAGCCCTTCCTGAGTTTATTTTTTATCAACAAGTGTCTGATGGCATTATTTGACCTAAGTCCATATTAGGCCAGGCAAGTGAGATAGTCTCTCATTTTAGACTAGAATGACATTTGGTGGAATTGTAATGGGTCTAGTGGGACTATGACCATCTGAAGGCTCCTGAACCAGGATGAGACTGCCTTAAAACAGGAAATGCCGACCAGAGCTCTTAAAAATATGCCTGAGATTGCTGTCTATCTTTATACGCAATCAATAACTTCAGGAAGTGGGGGGCTTTCTTTAGCTCACTGATGCTTCAATTCCTCCTCTTACCGAAGCAACAATTAAAGCGAACAAGGTGATCTTCCATCATCTTCTCTGTGCACAATGCCTCGCTGCGTGGCTTTTGTGGCACTGGGGAACAGCTGAATATAGCCGCAGCAGTGTCATGCAAGCACATTTTTTGCTGGCTAGCAGAATGCAAAATTTGCTTCCTTCCAGGCAACTGTTAAGTTTACATCTGAGTGCCTGCACTTTCACAACTGGGCTTTTGACCTGGTGCTGTTCCATGTGTACAGCTGAGGCCCTGTGGTCTGACAGTCTAGAAGCCAGAAAGGTCTGGGAATGTCGTGCAATCCAAAAACTGACTCATTTTCATAACCTTGGGCAAGTCTCATAACCTCCTTTGTGAGCCAAGCCAGAAAACTGCCAGTGTAATGCAAGTTAGGCACTGCTTCTGAGGCTAGTCCTTCAGGAGAAAAAAAACATGCAACAAAAAAACCCTACCCAGCAGGTATTGTTGTGTTAATCTTTGTCATTTAATTGTCCCTTCTTTGAGTTTAAAAGCTCCGTAATTATATACTCATATCTTTTTTTTTCTCCGATATATTTTTTTTTTTTTTCTAAAGAGGATGAGAAACGCAGAAAAAGAGAAAATCAGATGCATCTTGAACGCTTACGGGCACTCCTCATCATCACCTTCATAGTGCTGATGTTTCGCTTCACGGTCAGTGAGAACAGAGAAGGGACCAACATTTCCTGGAACTACTTTGTGAATGAGATGCTGTCAAAGGGGGAGGTCCAGAGAATCGAAGTGGTGCCAGAGAGCGATATTGTGGAGATTTATCTGCACCCAGGAGGAACTCCACATGGACAAGTTGTGAGTGACTTTCTATAACTGGAACAAATGATCACAGATATGCTGTTGAAAAGAACTGAATTCATAAATATAAGTTGGGTAAAACTATAGCTGGTAAATTTGCTCTTTGTTAATTTTTTTGTTTCTTGTAGTTGAAGTTCAGGAGACTTTTGTTACTCTTATCAACCTGGAAACTAAGACTTTTATTTTAAATTATAAAAATAATTAGTAATGGCCTGGAAGGAAGTCTTAAATATGTCAGAAAAGCTGGAAAAAATCAGTAGTTTTTTCTTACCAGCTCAGTCTGGTACATGGGAAGGCATCTAGAAGATTCTAAACTCGTACTACTAGATCTTGTTTCAAAAATTTTCTCCTGTTTGGATTTTAGTTTCAGATGTTCTGTCGAACTCCATCAGACTTCCTTACTAAATCTCCCAAAATGGAAACAAAACAAAGTCTGATCACATGCTTGCTTCCAGGAGTTCCCGCTAAGAATCATTACAAACTGGCTAGAGAGATTAAAATACAGTTCTTGGATACATCCCGTTTTGTTCAGTGACTTAGGATCCACTTGCAAACTGCTGGATGAAATTAATTTCTGACAAAGATACAGAAACAAGATCTAAGAAGTCTGGAGCACAAGACACCTCCTTCCCAGTGATGTAGTTTTCCACATATAGTACAAAATTTAGTCTGAGCCCAAGGTGTCGGCGTAACTGGGTTTATAATATTAACTCCACCCTTCAGCTTGCCTACCAAGTTGTTGCATCTCCTTGTTTCTAGAGAGCTGAGACTTAGGTCTTGCCTTTTATGCTTTCATAAGGTGCTGAAAAGACTAGACGTGTTCCGAAGTTCATTTGGAGCCCTAGTGTCAGTTATCTGCTCCTGACTTCATTGATGTAGTATCAAAGGATGCAACATAAGGCTAACTTTTATCTGACTTGTCCATGTTGTGCACTTCTGCTCACTGTTGTATCCTTTTAGTACGATACTTACGTGCTGCTTTTGATTGCATGTCTCCAGAACGTTACCCTGTTGTACACAATGCGGGTGGCAAACATTGACAAGTTTGAAGAGAAGCTGAGAGCTGCGGAGGATGAGCTGAATATTGATGAGAGAGAGAGAATCCCTGTTTCCTACAAACATCCTGGCTTTTATGGAAAGTATGATGTAAATTTGTGTTTACTGTTGGTCTTATATTGGTGGCAACATCCCTCATTTGGATAATAGTGAAGTCCCTTTCAACTAAGTGTTGTTGTTATAAATATTGAAAAAAAAATAGTCCCAGTTTTGGAGCACTGCATCCATCTTTCAGGAACAGGTATGCTTTAGATGTATCTTAACCTTTCAAAAGCAAGGGTCCCAAGGAGGGTCTGGAGCTGTAGCATGTAACAAACCAAAACGTTTGGATCAGTGTTAGCAAGTGTGAGGAAGGTATGTGTCAGTTGCTGCGCATTCTTGTACAGCTTAGCACTTTTTGTCCTTATAATCAATTATTCAAGTGCAGAGTGTGAGAGAAACCCTTACTCAACAAGTGATGTTACACCCTGGTCTGTGGATAATGCTGGTGGTGCAGCAAGCCTTCTCCTAGTGAAATGCTTCGAGGAAGGCCTGTGGTGATGGTTCAGTCTGTAAAAATAAACACCTCGTTTTGGCCTGCTTCTCCAACAGCTGTAGATCAGAGGACAGCCCGTGTTGGTGCTCGCTCCAGCTGTGAGCCACATACTGAGCAGAGCAGCTTTGATGCTAGCATACAAAATCTCAGTGAGAGAAGTACTTCTAATAAACTTGCGGCCCTTTTCTGTTACCTAAAACCAAAATCCTGTGCTTAAATTAAAAAAAAAAAGTGCTCAGAGCTTTTAATTCTGAAATAAGCTGTAATGAACGAGAAGAGGGGAAGAACTGTCAAAAGACTATAGAGCCCTGGCTAGGCTTTATTCAGTGCTTTCATATGATGTAGTAATGTTTTGTGGTCATTTGCTGCTGATGTGGCTTATTTGCCCTTCTGTTAAGACTGGCAGCTTGTTTTTGCAAAGCAGGATTTATGGGGTCCAGAGTACAAAACAGAGCTGTGACGCTGACTCATGGGGCTATTGAGCGAGTCCACTTCCATCACTGACGGCTGTTACACTGATGTAGAAAGCAGCTTTCCAGAAGTGTGAGGAGGGACTCCAGCATTTGCAGATCTCTCAACTAATTGCTTATTCTAAAGTATTAGCAGAGAGATGTAGTGCAGAAGTCCTGTCTGCTAAGTAAAGAAATCCCGATCCCTGACAACAGATAGCATCATGCTGCTACGGTTGTCTGCTGAGATGGCCTGACCACCTGCTTGTGCATCACACAGAGCACGTCATCCTCTTTTGGTAGCTTATGGGGTTTGGAGCACTGGCTGGTGTGTGTAATTCTTTCTTGCAGACACCTTACCAAAATGTGAAACAAAAGTCATGTTCATATATGAATGGATACATGGATGGGATTTTGTCTAGTTACTTGTCCTCTGAACAATGTTGGCACATTTTTAGTACACGGTGTGTATGAAGGTAAACTTTTTTTAATTAATCATGCAGTATGAGACCTTCAGTTGAAATTCAGAACTTGCCAATTTTTTCAAATTTGTGTATAACGGGAAGAGTATGAACAGTTAGTCAACCACAAACACAAGCTGCTTCCCCTGCCCCTGGAAAGAGATTATTTTTTTAAGAGAGATTATAGGGTCTGAAGGCTCTCAGGAGACTTGATGAATGCCTGGAGATTTCAGAATCTCAATCTGGAGTTTGAACCTGTGAGGTGCAGAGCACTTGCAGCTTGGATGCAGTTTACTCTGAGGTGTGGGTGCTTGATGCGTTTCAGAATTAATCCTGTTTGCATGGTTGACAAATTGAAGGTGACTTTCAGTTTCCAGTATTGCCTAGGGTCTCTCACCAAGAAGGAATAAATGCAGCTGGGTATGCAGCACATGCTGGTCCCCTTGCTTCAGTAAATCATCCCTCTGTGAGAGACGGAACACACATTCCTAGTTTAAAGATAAGACACAGAACTGTGGTGAGATGAGATGATTTCACAGGCACGTGAAGCAGCACAGGGTCCCACAAATACCAACCTGTCATCTGACATACCATTTTTCCTCCTATTGAAAGCATCCTTTCTTTAGAGCTCACAGCATATTTGCCCTCAATGTGGTTGTCTCCTAACTCTATTAGACCTGCCGTGCCATCTCTGCTCCAAATCTCCCTCCTAATGCAATTGCTATTGCAAAGGACCCAGAAAATGGATGGTGTTGGTTGCTGTAGTACTTCCTTCTCACACAAAGGACTTCTGAGAGACTTGACCAGGGAGGGCCAACCACACTAGGAAGAGCAACCTCTTAATGGGAGACCTGCAGTGGGATTTCTGCCAGGATTAGGGGAGTTGGAATCTCCCTAGTGTTGCTGGAGCTCCCTTTGGGTGGATTGCCAGCCCCAGTAGATTCTGCTCTGGGTGTGATTTGACTGCCTGAAGGTCCTCTTTGTTTTATGAGTAGAAATGCCTCTGAAGGGGATGGTGAGGTCGAATTTCTTGCACAGCTGTAAGCAGTATTTGCCAGTGTCCTCTGTTTAACTTTGTAGGTTATGTAATTGTTCGGGAGGGTTTTGGTTGTGTTTTTTTTTTATACATGTACATATATAAAAAAACTGTAAAGGTTCCATTTTCTTAGTAATGTCTGCTCATTGCTGCACTTGTAGCCTAAATGTCAGGACCTTTTAAAGAGTGAAAATAGCTATGTGTTGAGTAATATTTATCAAGTTGTGTCCCAACACTTCAATTTGTACCTCTCTTGTTTGTGTCCTTTTAGTGATGTCATTTCCCTGATAGTGACTCTTGTGGCTGTGTCCATGCTGTGGAGCATCTTCCGCCTCATTCGGGTTGCAAGCCGGGTAGGAGGATTCAATGCCTTTGTAAGTATCCTGGATCTTGATGTTGTTTTGCAGCCTGTGGGTTGTCTGGTCTTCTGCTGGCCTAATCTCCTCCCCTTTCCCCAGCAAAGTCAATGCAGCATGGGAATTAACTGGTGCCAAAGACTCTCCAGTCTTGACACATCTTGCATCTTTTCCTGTCCCGATCATCTGACTAGATCGTACAGTAACTGGCCGTAGCTGAGGCCCTTTCTTTCCCCATCGGCAGGAAGGGCTGAGCTCGGTGAATTTGCAGGCCGGTTTGCTCTGCTATTTTCAAAGCTTGTTAATGAGTTGCAGCTGCAGATGGTGTTTTTCACTGGGTCCTGCCAATATGCCTCCCATACAGCCAGAAGTAGGAATTGCTGCTTTCTGCAAAATGAGTTCTCAATTTATAAAATATGTTCAGATTCTGGATTTCATTATGTGTTGGCCTGTTCCGCTCATGCCACATGCCTCGCTTGCAACATCAGGCAAATCTCCTCCTCCTCCCCTCTTCCACCTTTGTCTGGATCAGCTGATGAGACTGTAGAAATCACCCTGGGGTGCGCTGCCATTGACTGCAGGGATTTTGGGATGAAAATATGGTGAATTCAGTCCCTTTTTAGATTCCCCACTCAATCTCCTCTGCAGTTCTCTTCTGGCTTTGTGATTCTCTTCACACAAAGGGATGCAGCTCCTCAGAGAAGAATATTTTAAACTGTTGAGTAATGGGGGTCTCGAGGACAAGATTCTGTCCCCGCATAAGTGCGGACAGCTAGGCCCTGCGTGTTTAACTCTTCATTTGGATAAGCGGATGTTTCTGAGGCCTGAGAAGCCATGAACTTTCTTCTCAAAGGAAAAAAAAATCCTGAGTAGCTGTTTTCAGTAAAACGTAATGAGCAGTTACAAGTAGGGCATTTAACTCAATTCTTGTTTTGACTGTCACTGTGGCTTAGCACGCACCAGGAGACTGAAATGTGGTGTCTGTTCAAATTCGAGAACCTATAGTTCCATCCCTGGGTCGTGCTGCAATAGAAACCAGTGGCAGCATTGGACAGTGGTGCAAAATGTCTGTTTATATACATTGACAAGACAGCATTGCTAATTACCACTGACAGTTATTTACCATCGGTAAATATTCCTCAAAACTATACTTAGCCCATATATATTTAAGGATCAGAACATTTGGAAATGAAGGAGAAGATCCCAAATAAGATTTTGAGCATTCTGCATGGTTTTAGTAAATATTGCTGTCTGGTCTACATGGAGTTTATGCTGGATTGTGTTGGGACTATTCTTGCAGGTTTATTCTAGTTGCAACAAAATGTGGATAAATAAAGTTTGAGTCAACAATCCAGCTGTGACATATTTCCAAAGCAACAGTTAGTTAAACGCCAATGCATTGGTGGGCATTTTAGTGTTGCTTTTTAGGGGAAGTGTTGTTTTATAGCTGTGTTGTGCTGTCTCCCAAAGTGTAGCACAGAGCCTTTCCAGGCTGTTGCCTTATCCAGAGTCAGAGCATGATTTCGGTGCTTGTGCTGTCTTCCACAGAACCAGTTGAAAATGGCTCGTTTCACCATTGTGGATGGGAAATCTGGAAAAGGGATTGGCTTCAAGGATGTAGCAGGAATGCATGAGGCGAAAATGGAAGTCAAAGAATTTGTGGACTATTTAAAGGTATATAAAAATAGAACAAAACAAGTGTTTGCTACCTGTCTTCTGGGATAGATGGCTGACCTGGGGAGGAGGTTATATCCTTCGCTTCATCCTTCATCATACTGAGCAAACCTCTGTTTAAGTAAACTGATGTCTTTTTATGCTGTGATCAGTGCGACTCAATCTCTGTATTTCCAATTCCATCACAGGAGTGCAGATGTAGCTGCTCCCATTAGCAGCTTAGAGTTTCTCGGGCTGTAAACAGTATTGGGAATCTCTGGGAGGCCACATTCGTGTCCAGATGCTTCATGTGAGCCGTGGATTTGACAGAGTTGTGTTCTTCTTGCAGAGTCCTGATCGCTACCTGCAGCTTGGGGCTAAAGTGCCCAAGGGTGCCTTGTTACTTGGACCACCAGGCTGTGGAAAGACATTGCTGGCGAAGGCGGTGGCTACAGAAGCACAAGTGCCATTTTTGGCCATGGCAGGCTCTGAGTTTGTGGAGGTGATAGGAGGTAAGCTTCTCAGGAGGAAGGGTGTGGAGGTTATTTGGTCTGTTGTGGAGTTAGAGGGTGCTGGCTGGGCCTCCTGCGAAGGACAGAGTTTTAGCCTCTCTGCATGGGGAGGATGATTTGGATACTTCAACTGAAAATATAAAAGGTTTTCAGTGATAGTACTTAATTATGTAGTATCTAAAATACATGCCATCTGAATTGCTAGTTGCTTCTTTCTGACTGTGCATCCGTGATTCTTCATCTGAAAGCATTATGTCTGACTACCCTATACCTATTATTAAAGCCATTGACTGAAGCTTCCTTCCTTGTATGGGAATGCTGATGGATTTTCTGCTGCTCCTTGTTGACGGGGAAAGCATAGCCTCTTTGTGCCTTGGGATTTCCATCGTTCTCCTTTTCCTTCCTGCTTGATCTCTTGAGACCCAGTAAGGGTCAGTGTGTAGGAAAATGATGAATATTTCTGCTTCTGACCTGTGGAAGGAACAGGAGTTCATGTTAGGAGCTGGGAGCAGAGCTCCTCTTAGAGCAACTGTAAGAGTCCCTGCAGTTTTGGGAGCTCATTTAAAAGCCAGCATGCTCCAGGAGGAGCTGTGCCTAAGGACTAAACATATGAGTTCTGTGGCTATTCCTTTGTGCTGTGTGTGCTGAGAGAGGGACTGTCATATACTGAGGGTTTTCCTGGTGTCGTATGTCTTGTTGGGGGCCAGTAATGCTGCTCTCCAGCTTTGCTAACAATTTTATCTACGAGGCTTATTTCTTCTTCCCTTCCCCTGTAGGTCTTGGAGCCGCCAGAGTTCGGAGCCTCTTCAGAGAAGCCCAGGCTCGTGCACCCTGTATTGTGTACATCGATGAGATCGATGCTGTGGGTAAGAAGCGCTCAACCAATATATCTGGTTTTGCCAATGCCGAGGAGGAGCAGACCTTAAACCAGCTGCTGGTGGAAATGGACGGTCAGTATTTCTCTCTGCCTCTCAGCAATTGGGCCCTTATCACCCTCAGAGATCCAAGGTGTTGGCCTGTGAATCTCTTTTCCTGCTTGAACTTGCCATACCTCTTTAGTGTTTTCTTCCTGATGAAGTGATTACAGTTGCATTGTGAAACAACTCTCATTCCCCTCTTCCCTGCGACAAGGCTAGCTTGCCCTTGGCTGGCCTGTTCAGGACTAAGCCAAGAACTACAGCTTGGTCGCGTCCTTGCTAAAAGACCATCTGTATGACAAGTGATAACTGTCTTTCAGACTTCTGCTTAATGAAGGGGCTGTGGCCCTGAAAGATGTTTTTTTCCTATGTGGACACAAGTGTGGCCTTGGCTGGCCTTGCTCTGGTTTCAGAGGTGGTCATATCACTCGCTTGAAGTGGGTCCTTTGTCTTCTCTTTCCCCTCTTCACCAGCTGCTGCACCGAGTACAGAGGAAAAGCAGCAGCAGCTGCTGTTCAGCACAGGGTTTGTGGAAGCTGTGTGCCTAGTACTTGCTTCATGCTGACCCAGGCTTTCCTGCAGAACCCTTAGGAATTTCCTCAAGCACCAGTCTGAACCCATGTGCTCCATCATTAATCTCTGTTTCTGAAGACACTGTAGAATCTCTCTCTGTCTGTCCATTGGTTAGGCAGGACTTCTCCAGAGCTGATGGTGCCTAAGGAAGTAATTGGTCTCAAGACAGATCTCTGAGTATTGCTGTGACTAAGTTGTGGAGAATAGCCTTCTTGAAATCTAGACACTTACATAAGTTTTTAAGGGGTTGGGGCTAAATCTAGTAAGTTTTAAAATCCCGGAGCCAACTGGTTTTGTGACTCCACTGAAGACCCTGAGTCAGAACAGAGTATAGTGTCACATCCAGAGTGAATTTGCACCAACAGCCACGTGAGCATCCACCTGCTGATAAAATCAACAGAAAATGTGCATTAGAGATCATGGCTGGCAGAGGGCAGCAACCCCAAAGACTCTTACTGTAGCAAATGGCTTCAGTTTGGGAATATGTTTTCCCACTGGCAATTGGAGAAGAAGTATTTACAGTGCTGGAGAACCAAAAGAAAATGAATTGGCAGCAAGGGCATTGCTGTCTGTAGAGGGTAACATTTAGGTCCAGCTGGCCATTAAATGTTGTTGAATACTTGCTGTGTTCCATCTAAGACAGGTAGTGGTTTAAAGCCTGTTAAGGTTTAAAGTTTAGTTGTCCCAGAGGGACATAAGCAATGTAAATATATCAATTCTCTTGTCCTTCGACTTACTCTCACGTTGTCTGCCTGACTATAGAATCCATGTCTAAACTGACAGAGAGAAGCTTTGCAAACAAGCCCTGGTTTGATGCCATGCTTCTGGATGGTTTCTGGCTCAACTGCATCTGGAATGGGCTCTTCTCTCAGACACTTCTCCCAGACGAGTGCCGAAAAGAGTCGTCCTTTGGCTAGTCTTAGTCATAACTCTATCAGAGACTGCAGCACTGACCCAACTTGCAATGTATCTGTTGCTAAATCTTATTATTGCAGAGCAGGGTAAGGAATAACTACCTGCCCATCAGGGAGTGTTTGTATCAGTCTGCTAGTTTATGGGACAGAGCCACCTTTTACCTTCACTGTAACCATGACATTTGTTGTCTCATAACTCTCTTCATATGAAAAATTAAAAGCTGTCCTGCAGTGAAAGCATCTATCTTTCTCTAGACCTTGGAGTTTAAAAGTGCTTGCTTTTTTTACTGAATGTTTGCGGTGAAGTGGGGATGCAGCCCTGCTGAAGTAGAGTACGTCCTGCAGTTCAGCAGCAAGGCCGCCTTCTGGAGATTGCTCTGGAGTCAACCCTCCCTTTTCAAGGAGAGAAGCTGGGACTTGTAAAAATGCTTTAGCAAAGGGTAGATGTTCCTTCATACTGCACGCAAGATGATCTGTTATTCTGGATCTCTGCCCTTGCTGCAGGAGGAGGAGAAATTGTAAGCAGGAGCACAGCAGACTACAGACAGCGTAGAGAGGTCCTGCTCTACAGAGACCTGCAGACCTCTCTCTGTTTCAGTGCAGGTGCTGCAAAGTTTTTGAAGGCAAAGAATGAGCTTTGGTAGTTCCTAAACAACCAGACAGAATTCTGGTTTTATCAGAGGAACACTCTTGGAACACATAATGCTACAGAGATACCAGCAATCACCTTAAATGCATGCATGCAGTTCCCTGGGACTATACGTGTGCACTAATTTAGGCAACTTGGCTAAGCACATAATATACTTGGAGTGAATATAACTGTTTACAGCTGTATCTGTATAGTAGATGGTCTCAACAGAAAAGGCCAGTAGTAACACGCACAACATCAATCCTGGCTTGGTTGTGTTTTGGGTTTTTTTTCTCCTGATGGTTGTAGGGTGAGCTGGCAACAAGTTAACCCTGAATTAAATGGAGGCCCATCTGTCTGTTCAGGAATGTGTAGTTAGTACAATCCACATCTCTATACCAAAAATGGAAATGCCTGATTTCCTCCAGTCTGTAGAAATTAGGCATGGTTTCTAGAGTGTTTTCCTCATGAGTCTCAATTCAGAAATTAGGGTACAACTCTATTGAGAAGTGAGTTTAGAAGGTAAATATTATCCTCAATATGTGTTTTAATGGTCGCTTTTTTGCTGCGTGCTGCCTAGTTTATTTTTAAATTTATATTGTCTCATTATTTATTCGTGTCTCATACAGATCCTGTACTAAGTCCCTTGTTTTGCTAAGTGCTTTAGCAAACACACGCTAAAAAAATAGCCCAAGGAGTTTACAATGTCAAATGGGAGACAGCTGGCAAGGACTGTCAGGCTAGTAGAAGAAACATGGACTTACTGTTGGCTTGCACTCATAAGCAGTGATCTTGGCACACGTTGCTGAACCGTTATCTGACTGAGCATGTTACCTAAACGAACGCTGGGGTGCTGTGTGCATCATGGCAAAATAGTTCTCAGGATGGTGGTGAATAAGGGTTTTTTAGGAGGTTAACAGTTCTACCCAAGCACAAGCGGAGGAGTGGTGTGTGTTTGCAATAAGGCAGCCTTGAAATGGAAGGTTGAGAGCTCTGTTTTATCTGTCCTTAGCTTAAATTGATGGTTGAAGTTCTGCAAGGCAACACCATAGAACCGAGTTAGCTATTAATGTGAAAAAAAGTCATGCACAAAAGTAGATCTGTGAGTCATCAGCGGTGATTGTTGAATTTGTGTGTTCAAATGAGATTACTCAGAGGTAATGTAGAGGAAGAAAAGGAGGGTCAGAGCTATATGGAACCTGCTCTGCAAGCTGGAGGAAGGATGAGGACACGCAGAAAAAAGCCATTATGCTAAGCTGTATGGGATGAATGTGCAGTTTGATACTCAGTAATTCTAGTACGCAGGTTTTGGAGTAATTGTAACGCTCTTCCTACAAGTGACCTTGGTTTCCTTCACTCTGGCAGCTTGCTTCATGTTCTGGAAGCATCAGGAGTCTGGTGGGAGAAGGGGAGGGACTGGAGGGAGCCTGTATGTACAAAAGCTGTTTTTAAAACCAGAGTGACACATGTACTCCAGTCTTTGTCAAAACAGGTGCCTGGTTTGAATAGTGAATCTTCCCTCACAAACTGCAAACAAGCGGAAGAGGAATGCGACCCAAATCTCTGTTCTGAATGCATTTGAGATGAGCTTGACAGTCCTGGGCTGATGAGTATTTTGTGAATGAGAATGGAGGACATCTTTTGGTAGCAGCCCTTCACCTGAAGTCCTCAGACAAGACCTCTTCCCTGGTCTGTGCTGTACGCCAGTTTCTGACCCCGAGGCTTCCCTCACCGAGGTGGCCCTGTTTCAATGCCACTGTTCTCAGATGATGTCCAAAAAGCTTTTGAACAAACGGGTGGAGAATTACACAGTGTAATATTGCAGATGAGATGCCCATCAAAGTAACGTGCTCCGTGTCAGTGGGGAGCAGAGCACTTGCCAGTTCAAATGGACCCTTTTTTCCCCCCCCGACCCCTTTCCTTTTTGAAGCTGCTTCATTTGTAAACACTGTAGATGTGAAGGCTCTCTTTAGGCTAAATTTTCAGAGCTGTTTTTCATCTGTTAGTGTGACCGAGGTGTTGGTTTTTGTAGACTGTTCCTTTGCCTGTGAAAGCCAAAGCCTGTGACATGCCAGGTGACGTTGCATTGGGAATAGTAATACTAATCAGAGGCTGCATTTGTAGATTTCTTGGAGCAGTGTTTCACCCTACTGGGGTGCAGGCTTGAGGGCAAGTGGGGCAGAAGCTGATGTGAGGAGGATGCTGTCAGTTGTTCTGTTGTGTGGGGTTTTTTTTTGTATTTGTTCTAATAGCCAGACCTATTTTAGGAGAGTTTTCCCAGCTGCAAAGCAGATAATGTACTATACCTTCTAATCCTGCCATGTGAATGAAGCTTGCTATCCCCAAGTGTCTGCCTGTCTCTCCACTTATTTATCACACTCCAAAGTGCAGTGTAATACATGCCTAAAGGATGCCCAGCTTCATCCTCTACAGGAGCTTATTTAGACAGCATCCTGCGGGGAGGAAGAACTGAGGTTTGCTATAGCGCAAGCTGACAGAGCCAGTCCTCTGACTTACCTGTAACCTTAATCTCTCTGCTGAGCTCTTGTGCGCTGACACATTTGGCAGCTCTTCTGGTGGAGCTGGAGGGAGCTGAAACTCGCCCAGCTTACGTGCATAAAGCTGCCTCTCTGCAGCGTGTGACTTGGCAGCCAAGGAAGCGCATGGGACTAATGTGTCCTTTCCCTGGGAAGGCTGCTATACGCCAGGGCTGTCGAATCTGCTGCAAGCAGGTGACTCATACCCAGGGGCCTTGCGGGCACCTGGTGGAATGTAATAAATAAGCAGTGTGGTTCAGTGATTAAACACGATCTCTGGCTCCCCACCCAAGCAGCACAACTGCCTGCCCCTCTCTGCCCTCCTCCAGCTGCTAGTGCTCTGGCTTCTCCAGGAAGCCCTGTCTGCCTTTGATGCCTCCATACTGCAGGCTGCTCTTGTGAAGCCTGTAAATCCTGATGCTCCTTTCATCTTTAAGACCTGGAGACAAAACCTTCTCTGACTGTGTCTTGAGCTGATGTATGCTAATGATGACTGCAAAGATGTTTGGTTATGTTTTGCGTCTGCCTACGTCTGTGGTGTTAGTTCTGCCGGGTTGGTCTTTGCGCTGGTCTGCAGTATGCCTGGGTGCCTTCTGAGTGACAAAAGATGAATGAGAAGACAAGGATCAAATCATGCTGTAACATGCCCCTTCGTGGGTGGCAAGGCTATGTCCTGTCTTTCTGCATTAAGTTGAACTGGTCAGAAGAAAGCCCATCCCTTCCTTGGTGGTCCTGATGGCCTGTCTGTGACTGAAGGCCAAAAATAAATGAAAGCTGAAAGGGCTTCCCACAGAAATACTTGGGAGCGAAAGGCTGTTTCAGCTAGCAAATGGTGTTTGTACAAGCTGGAGCTAAAGGAGAAGGAATTGACTTGAGCGCGGAGGTAAGAAGGCATCTCCTAACTCATCAGAATAGAGAGATTCTGTTCTGGTTTCCAGTTGGAGCAATTTCTAAATGTGACAAAAGGAAGGTCAAAAAAAAAAAAAAGCTTTAAGCCAAGGCTTATTAAGTAAATGAAAAGGGAATTTCAGAGTATCTGTGATGACATGAGACTGGCCTGGGTGACTTGAGAGGTTCCTTCCTGTCCTGAGCTCCTAGCTGAAGAGGACACTTTCTCGGCCTCAGCTGCCCCAAGGGATGCTGTAAACACCCTCTGGCTTTGTGATAAAGCTGCATAAGACATTCTCTGCATCCTGCCCTGCCCCATCCCCTTGTGTGCTTGCAATGCAGTATCTGTGGTGGTAAAAACCTTCACCTTTGATTTTGCTTGGTTTTCTACAGGAATGGGGACCACAGATCATGTCATAGTGCTGGCTTCCACCAACCGTGCTGATGTCTTGGATAACGCCTTGATGAGACCTGGGAGGCTTGACAGGCACATCTTTATTGATCTTCCAACGCTACAGGTATGTTCCACCTACTGCTCCGTCCTTACCAAAGGCTAATGACTAAGGTGTCCTGGTTCTTGCTGGTGTTGCACTGTCCTGGCAAAGGCTGAGCTTGAATTTAGAAATCTCCAGTTTAGAAATTGGAGAAAATAGAGATAGTAAGCTTCTGTTTGCCTTTATTCTTGTTTAGGTGTTATAAATCAAGGGTTTGACATGCTAATGCAGTTGCTTGTTTCTCTGAAATGACAACTCACAGTTTAAGTGTCTCTGCTCTGGTATGAGTTTTGGCAGTGAATTTTTCTGTGAGGTTCCCTTTGCTGTGCAGATGCAGAACGATGTTTGTGTCTTCTCTCCAGGAAATCGGGAACCACCTAATTGGCAAGCTGGCTTGTGTGACAGCTTAAATTGTCATGTGCCTTGAGCACCATTTGTTCTTTAGGTTTATTGTCTTACTATCCTTGTAAGGCTCTTGGTTTTCCTTTAGGCAGCCTGTTAAGTGAATTTCTCATTCTGAATGCTTTTTAAATCCATTTACTAGGAATATTCCTTGTCCACTGTGTTGACATTTGTATCAGTTTTGGGAATAGGCTCAGCTGCAGTGAAGATCTATCTGCTCTGCCAGCACAGGCTCTTCTTCTCCCATCTGTGCTTTACTGGCGTCCTCAGAGTTTTCAGTTAAAATACCTTAAATGCCTGATACAATCTGGCACCGGAAACATGAACTGTGCAGCTGCCCTGAAGGAGGAAGGGGAAAAACCCTGGCAACTGAGCTCATTGTTTTAATCAGGATCTCCTGGACCAGCTGAATGAGTCACTCCTTGGCTACTGGCCAGCCGTCATCTCACCCCCACCTTCCTCTGGGAAATGGTTGCAGACTAAGTAGCTCGTAGATGGGGTTTTTGTTTGTGGTGTGTGAGGGAGCAGGTAGAGGCAGTTGGAGCTCCTTCCTGTGAGTGCTTTTGTAGTAAGAGAAAAGTTAAGACAGATCAGAGTGAAAGTTAGGAGGGGAGAGTGGCCGTGAGAGAGAAAGCAGTGACTCACGGTAAGCCTCCATACATCTGTTCTGAATTTGAGAGCTGGGTGTTTATCGGGGCTCCTGTAGCACTAAAATGCTGTAAGGACAGCCCTGCCCTCTGGTGGCAATGTCACTGTCACCGCTGCCAGAGGTCTCTGCTCCTCCTCTGCTCCCTCCCGTGCATGTCCTGTTCGGAAGGCTTGCTGGGCTCAGGTGTTCTGTGTTCTTTACAGGAGAGAAGAGAGATCTTTGAGCAGCACCTGAAGGGTCTCAAACTGATCCAAGATGCCAGCTTCTACTCGCAGCACCTTGCTGAACTGACTCCAGGCTTCAGTGGTATGACATGCTGTGTCTTTGTGGGGCTGCTCTGCCTGCTTCTACCCTACTTCTGCAGTGCAGCCTGGAGCTTTGTGGTTGCTTAGTTTTAACAGAGTATTTTGTTCCAAAGGGCTATTTTTCTTCAAGCCTTTTCCATCTCTATGGAAATAGTGGGAACCTAACCAGCTCCCTGCTGAATGGAGCTGTGATGAGCAGTTGTTGAAGGCTATTTTCAATCTTTTGAAACTTCTGGGACTAGCAGGGCGTGGGGGTAGGGAAAATACACCTCTGTAATGCCTGGGTTCCTAATTCCTAAGGGGAGGAACCACTGCTCATGCTCCTGTCCAAGCTGTTGTTGAGGATGAGATGTTGCACTTCAGGGGAAAGACTCTTAAGTTGATATATGTTACCAGGAAAGCAATAGGAGGAATGAATAGCAATTACTTGGGGGGTCAGAGTAGAAATTGAACAACTCTGCCTGGCTCTTCCATTGAGCCTGTTTCCAGAGCAGGTCCCTGGGAGTTTGAAACAGTGCTGAGCAAGGGGCTCCAGAGTTCCTGTTTATGTGGAGTTACTGGAATATCCTTTCTGGGTTTCCCCTTTAACAGGCCCCAGCACACTGCCTCTTCGTGACTTCCTTCAGCAGCCCCCCGCCACCATCACCCACACACGCAAACTCAGAACAGATGTTCTTTCTCTTCCACACAGAGGTTGTGCGGTTGCTGTACGAACAGTGCGGCAGCCCATGCCAACCCAGACTGCCCACGCCACTCCCCTGTTGCTGAGAGCCAGCCTTGGCTTTAGCCTTGTTAATTGATTGCTGAACTCTGTCCTCTGTGTGGCAATGCAGCGTTCATTGCCAAAGCGGTTGTATTGTTCAAATCCAACATAAACACCAGGGACTAGGTTTGCTCTCTGTTCCCAAGGAACAAAAAAGTGCAGGCTATTTGACTTCCTTAGGTCCTTCTCCAGATTTGTTCTCGCCTCTTCTGTCCTCTGAAATCTGTCACATAATAAATCCAGTGTAATTCTTGTAAACTCTCGCCTACAGGAGCTGACATAGCGAATATATGTAATGAAGCTGCTCTTCATGCCGCTAGAGAGGGTCACAAATCCATTGATACTTTCAACTTTGAGTATGCTGTGGAAAGAGTCATTGCAGGTAAGTGACCCAGCCGTTTCTGTTGTCATAGTAGTCTGTATTGTGCATGTTGAGCAAAGGCTCAAGTGAGTGGGTTACGTCTGAGGAAGACAAGTGGGTCCTAACTGTGGTCTGTCCTGCAGAGCTGTCCTGAAGATCTTAGATGCCATAGTCCCAGAAAGTTCTCTGAACAAGACCTCAAATGGATCTGTCTTTCTGAATCTGCTGGCAGGCTGAACCAGTAGCTCAGGGAAGATGAAGTACCTCAGAAGCGAAACAGTAGAGGGGAATTCAAATCTGTGTATCTCCTTTTAGTTTAAAAAGCTCTTTTTTAAGAAAAAAAAAAAAAGGCAGTGGAAGTATCTCTTGGTCTTTCTTGCTGCTTTGGACACCTGCTACATAAACATGAATAGCAAATAGGCTACGCATCCTCAACAGCAAGAAATAAGAGAATTTTTCTTTTTGGCCTCAAAGCCCAGGCTTTGATGAATTGGCAGAACAAACTGAAAGACAGTAGAGTACTGTTCTCCCTCTGAGAACATCCTGTCGGCCTTTCCCTGTCACTGGTGCGATTGCCAGCAGAGGAACCTCTGGAGATTACCCTGTAGCAGTATATTATAGGCAGGAGAAAAAGAGTTCCCAGAACTCTTGACTTCACCTGAGGGGTTTGAATCTGGTGGGTTTTGGTCTGAACTGCCCTGTAGCCAAGCCTCGGTTTTCATAATCAGGCACTTAAGTGCTTCCAGGCTGCAGTGTCATTACTGGGGGCTGAGTCTGGGCAAACAGACTGCCATTCTGCGCTTTTCTTAGTAGAGCACGTGGAACAGGATGTTTGTACTGGGTCAGTTGTTTCCTGATCCGTGAATTTAGTCCTGAATGTTTGCTTTATCAGAAAATGCCTAAACAATATCTCATTTAAGAGAAGATTCTTTGAGCAAATTACTGACAGTTTCACCTGCCTCTTAAAACCCTTGGAGTGCTTTGGGTAACTGGCTACACTTGCACAAAGCCCAAACTGAACTCAGCAGCTCACAGGAGTGGAGAGCGAGACGACACTCGTAACGCAGAAGCCCTCACCAGCCAGAGCAAATGTGCTTTATTTTCCCATCTGCAGGAGAAAAAGCACCAAACTTGTAGGGATTCACTTGGCGCTTTTTTTTTTTCTGAATTCCACCCCTGCCTTCCTTTCCCCAGACTTGGAAGGTAAGGTAAAAAGCAAGCGAGGCCACAGGGGCTGTGTAGCAGAAGGAATATCTGGGATTAATGTGTTGGGGCATCGCAGGGCATGGGCTTCAGCAGTTTCACTGCTGACAAGCTGACTTGCTTCACTGAGTCTCTGTGGCGTGTAGGAGGCCATAAAGTCTTTTTGTTGCTTAATCAGATTCTTTTGTATTAGCAGGACCTGGCTGTTTTTTGTAGACTAAGTCTAAAAGGCCCCAAACAACCCTCAAGGCCCACATATTAAATGTACCCTTGCCATGTAATGAGAACACTTCTGGGTTTCACAATCCAGAGGGCATTTCAGTTGCTATAAAAGCTTTTCTTGAAAGAAAGAAGATATTACTGTGCTTTCCATTATAAGCTTCTGGTTTTAATAAGAGTGGTGTGGAATCAAAAGAGGACTTTGCAAGTCCAGAGGCCCTGTCAGCCTTAAAGCTTTGTGTTGCTGTAAGGGAGGAGTAAGAACTTCTCTCTGTGGTAGTCCCCATTGTGTTTTTAGTTTGGGAACAGAAAGCAGTCAGTAAGTCAGGTCTCTTGGGAGTGAGGGAGGAAACCTGCTGAGTGCACAGAGACATTTAGGGGTTGTCTTTAGAAGATGTAGTGGAGTCTGTTTTCTTGATGGGGTTTGTATACTCTGTGTAAGGCCAGGAAAAATGCACCAGACTTGTTTCTTGGGTTGTTTGTCTCGTAAGTGTGATAAGTACAGGCCTTGAGAGAATTTTCCTGCCTAGAGATTAGGTAGGAAAAGAAATAATCTTTGTAGGCACACTGTGTACTATTGTGAAGAGTACCATCCCTCCCTCCTTGGTGGGCTGACAGAGGAATACTTCCAGAATTTTTTAAGTTCTTATGTGTGCGTATATATATGTATAGTGTACATATATACACACCTTTCTGTGGTGAGAAAATGCACATGCACACACGCACTACTGAAGGGACTGACTGATGAAAATCAAGGCTGTTGCAATTAATGTGCTATTCCATCGCCATCGTGCCTTGCGGGGCACAGTGGTTTCCAGGGTCCCTGAGTAGTAATTTTACAAGATCTGCCACACTAATTTTGCTGTTTCCTTGTTTAATAAAGCTCTTGACTTTGTTTAAAAATTAATGTTAATAGAATGTTGTTTTCCAAGACATCAAGCAAGCCTGGTATAATTTGGCTCTTGACTCTGCCTGCTCTACCCCCTACTGCTCCTGGCACTGTGTAGAGACATCAGCTTTAAAGTACTGGTACCTTTTTGCATTCGACATGCAAAGCTATAATGAGCGCTTGATATGCACTGTGTTCTGTAGTTAACATATTTTCTACGTGCTCCAAGTTTTACTTCCATTCAGCACTTTTTTTTTAAATCCTAATTGGACTTATTCTGTGTTACGGACTACTGGGTTGGAAAATAGACACTTTCAAAAATCACCTTTTTGGAGGAAGTATTAAGTGTGAGTTATGGCTTAATTTGCTAGTTCTCAGGAGCCTGGGAATAAGCTCATACGGAGCATGCCATGTGTAATCAGAGACATTTCCAGGGTCTGGAGAAAGATTTTTCTTTTTTTATACGCTCTTGGTCTTTTGCTGATTTGAACATTCCTAATGCACAAGAATCTCAACTGGGACCTCTCTTATATATAATGCAGCATCCTGCTTCTCTCATGTCCAGCCTAAGGGACTGAAAGACTGTACAGCAAAATCAGTATGATATTCTAGCTAGTCTCTGGTTTGGGTTTTGCTGTGTCTTTAGTTTGTTCTTTCTTTTTGGGGGCAGGAGGGTGTCCCCAAGTGGTAGATTGACTTGTTGCAGATCTGTCCCTGGGCACAGATAGAGTGTAATGGGCCTTTGGCAGAGCTGGGAACAGAACAGAGCTTTGCGTTCTAGAGCTGTGATCTAATCAAATGTTAAATTATTTGTCTAATGATTAAGTCTGTAGTAAGGAGGAGAGGGGGAAAAGTTTCTGCCAGTGTTTTCGAGCAATCCAAGCATGGTTTGCTTTCTACTGCAGGGACAGAGAGCACTCCCCCAGAGCGTGTAATTGAAGAGTTTTTTACTTCCTCTCCCTAGACAGAGTGCTGTATGAAGCTTGCTGGCTGTTCAGACACAGACTGTGCCAGCTTGTTACACCTGTTGCCAGATATCTTACCGAATCCTTGCCTGTGTTCCTATAGGCACTGCCAAAAGAAGTAAGATCTTGTCCCCAGAAGAGAGGAAGGTTGTGGCGTTTCACGAATCGGGTCACGCGTTGGTTGGCTGGCTGCTGGAGCACACCGAGGCTGTGATGAAGGTAACTCCACGACCAGCTGCTGTGTAATGAAGCCTGTCATTGAGTGGGAAGAGAGCCCTTTGGGATTTCCCTGTCCAAAATCCATTAATTGCTTTGTACTGCTTGTGTTGAGTTCTGCTGTGTTACCCCGGCCTCCATGAGCTTGGAGCTGTGAATACTGCAGCAAAATAAATGGCAAATATAGAATCATAGAAGCATTTAGGTTGGAAAGGACCTTTAAGATCGAGTCCAACCCTTAACCTAATCCTGCCAAGTCCACCACTAAACCATGTTCCTAAAATCTGCTGCAGAGAAATCCATTATTAGGCTCCATTGATGATAGTGGTGTTGCAAAGCTATAGGAGAAGCCTTGTAGTTACAAGCCAACTGTAGAGCTGTTTGGAGCAACTGAGTCTCCTGATGCTGCTGCTCAGTTCGTGCACTTCCTCCAGGCACAAAGTGCTGCTGCCTGTGTGCGTGCGTGCGTGTATGATCTTTTTCCCTGCCATGGCTTGCCAGCAGCCAGCAAAACTACCACTGCAGGAATTGATCTGATACTGATGGAAAGAGATGTGTTTTTCAGATTGGCGTGCTTGGGAGTTTGTCTGCCTGAAGCCTTTCTCTGTAGGGAAAGGCCTCTCTTTAGCACCCTGGGGTATGTTCTCTCCCATGCACGTTTCCTCCTCAAAAAGCCTTGACACTGGGAGGAGGTGGGGAGTGGAAACGACTAGGGCAGCTCCTTGGCTTCCCACCAGCAGCAAATTCACTCTGAATAACCTATTGTATAAGCTGAACTGTTGTTAATTACTCTCATTTAATGGGTGAGGGAAATGGCTCTTATTTTTCTGAAGGCAACCTATCTTTCTCCAGGTAGTCTCAGTGATTCTGGAACACAGTAAAGTGAACTCTGTTTGGCTTATGCCCTCCAAAGCAACTCCTAGATCTCAGGATTTCACTGGGTTGCTGTTAAGGGCAGTTTTCTTTTCATTTCTTGAGCAGAAAGTGTATGTCTGTAGCTGTGAAGGCAGAGCCTTCAGCACAGGAATGGTGACATACTGCAGTCTTGGCTGTGTTTCCATAGGTCAGCCTGCCCCCATAGCTTTTGTCAAATTTTGGTGGGAATGCAGGCCCCTTTCTATTCTCCCTCTGCTGCTGTAGTCGGGAGCTCTTTTGTTGTCTGAACTGAGGGAGGGGCTCTGTGTTGCAGGTTTCCATAGCCCCTCGAACAAACGCAGCTCTGGGGTTCGCTCAGATCCTTCCAAGAGAGCAGTACCTCTTCACCAAGGAACAGCTGCTGGAGAGGATGTGTATGGCGCTGGGGGGGAGAGTGTCCGAGGCCATCACCTTTAACAAGGTCACTACAGGTGAGGAGCCAGACCCTGCCACCAGCAGGCGGAGATTGTGCTAAGAGAGCCTGACTGCTGCACTTGCTCTGTCCAAGGGTGATGGGAGCAAGAGGCAGAGGTTTCCCACGCTGGGAAGAAGAAATGTCAAACTGGGTGGTTTGATCTTGGGCTGGCATTTGTGAGCATGGAGGTGTCTCATTGTTGGTTGCCACTGTGTTCTCTTAGACTTGTCCCAAAGAGGAAGGCCACAGATGCAATTACCCGGTGAGACTCTTGGCTTGTGGGAGGGCCTAGAGCTTTCTGTGCCGTGTATCCAACTAGTTGTATCCAAATAGGATAACAGCGGGCAGTGGCAGGTAAGCACTGCACGTGAACTGGCCACTAGTAGATTCACTCACTGTTGTGAATGGGTCCTACAATACGTGGAGAAAGGTCCGTCAGCAGGTGGAGTGTTCATCTCCGTGGGCTCCTGTGGGTCCTCTGGTCTCTTGGCTAGTGGAATGCATGTTTGGGCAGGATGTACTTCTCTTGCGCTCGGCTCAGAGCTGGCAAGCATTGCATCTCTCTCTCCTGCCCAGGAGCACAGGATGACCTGAAGAAGGTGACCAAGATAGCCTACTCCATGGTGAAGCAATACGGGATGGTGCCCAGCATTGGGCAGCTCTCCTTCCCAGACCTGGAGAGTGCAGCTGGCATTGGTCGGCGCCCATTCAGCCAGGGACTTCAGCAGATGATGGACCATGTAAGGCCACCCTTGGTTACACGTTCCCCTTTTTGCTCTTTACTTTCTTGCAGTTCAGTGAAAAAATGCTGGTAACCGGTACCCAAACAATTTGTGTTTTTCCTGTTAGCCATTAAGTTGTAAATTTCATCAACTGAGCACTCACCTGGTCTATTACAGTGTATTAGGACAATGCAGCGAGGCGTTGAGAACAGACAAAATCACATACGGCTGTGAGTTCAGCCCAATAGCCCTTACGAGATCAGAGAGGCTATCCGCCTGAGAAATCTTAGCCTGTTTTGACAGGAAACTGGGTTTCATTGCTGCAAAAACCATTGCCTGGGTTGAAAAGTCAAATAGCTGGAAATGAAAAAACGCTGGTTCAGAAGCGCTACGGTTGTGCTTCCCTGGGAATTGTGCTGAGCTGCGTCTTGTGCTACTGTACAGCCTCCTTAATTAGACTGCATTTCCCATCAGCTGGGCCTTTACTTAAGAGTTGGGCTCGTGCAGGAGTTTACCGTTCCTTATCATGAGTACTCCTTTGGCTTTTTTTCAGATGGTTTATCTGTATTTTCTGTTGATGGGAACCACTTTCAGCCTGGCTTGGTTTGCAGATTCCATTCCTCACTGCTCTCCTTGTTTATTTACATGTTGTGTTTGTTGCCACCAGCACTCCAAATCTCTCTCCCTGTTACTATCTTCTAGGAAGCAAAAGTCCTGGTGGCTCAGGCTTACAGGCGCACAGAAAAACTCTTACTGGAGAACAGGGACAAGCTGCAAACAGTAAGTTGGAATTGTGCGGGGTTGTTTGTTTGTTGGTTTTGGTTTGGTTTGATTTGATTTTTAACTGGTGCTTTGTGTCTTGCTAATTTCTGTGCTCTGTAGCTCTGCCATTCCAGTGTCTCTGGTCCTAGAAAGTCTGGTAGTGGGAGTGCTGGGGCTCGTGTTGGGAACAAGCGACTGTTTACTGCATATCCCCAGATTAGGAGCAGGCACAGGGAGGAATGTTTGCCTTCTCTATCAGTGTCTGTCTCCTGACACCAGCTGGTATTTGCAGGGTAGAGGAGTAGGAGTGCTCTGTGGACGTGATCAAAGCTAGAACTTGTCTCCCTCACTTGCACTTCTCTGCTGACCTCTTGGCAGCATAACTTCCTCGAAAGCTGACAGTGAACTGTGTTTGTGAAGCCTGCAAAAGCAGGAACAGCTCATCCTTCCAGGTCCTGTAGGCGTACAGGAATTGAGTGGACAGTTTCTGGCTTTGGTGGAAGAATATGGGACCTGGTGCCTTGGCTGACTGGTGCTGGTTCGTGCTTTCTGGTGACTCCAGGTGGTTTTCATCTGCCAGCTCCCTGATACCTGATATACCAAGGAGTCCTTGTTGCAGGGGTAGAGCTTTGCCTCCTCCCCTTTTTATCCTGACAGTCCCCTAGCCAGTCACCCTGGCACATCCCTGCCTCTGCCAGGAGCTCTGTACCCATCGGTCTGGGCTGAGCCACACTGGGCTTGCAGCACCCTGTGTATCTACTTAATCTTTCCGTGAGAAGTCCGGTCCATAACATCCAAAATGACCAGGAGACAACTTAGTGTTGCATGCTTTGCAAATAAAACAGTCCTTTTCCTTAAATCTTGTTTTAAACAAACAACAGCAACCCCTTCAGCTACGCAACTGCAGGCCTCCTGTGCGTAGTAAGGTAGCGGAGCTTGCCTCCTCGGACACCCTGCTGTGGGCCGTATGACAGCCCCGTCCCCGGGATGGTGCCCTGCGAGTGCTCCAAAGGCAGGCGTTGTTAAGGGGTCTCCTCTCCACAGGCCATCTCTGTTTCAGTGCTTTCGTTTAACAGCAGTCAGATGTTTGCTAGAGGCTCATCACTGAAAAACTTTTTAAGTTAAGCCAAAGTATCTAGAGTAAACGCTTCAGTTGCCAGGCCAGTGTGTCGCATCTTGTCAGCAGGATTGAGCTGTTCCGTGTTTGACAGCCACCTGCTGCTCGAGTGCGGTCCTTCTGCGGGCGGAGGGGCCAGGGAATTCAGCTTCTCTGGAGGGGAACTTCTGGTGACCTTCAGCCCGTGCCTGCAGGAGCAGACAGCTCTGTGTCACCACTGTGTGTGCAGGGGAGGGTCTGGCCCTGCTCTCGTTTGCTGCTACTCTGGCATCTTAAGACAGGCAGGGCCACAGGTGCAGGGACAGTGGCAAGAAGGTCACTTCTTTAATTGTTCCTGGAATTATGGCTTGCCGAATCATTCCCTAGATCTTGCTTTATTACCTCCAGTCACACCATGTATTCCTGCCCAAAAACGCTCCTGTGAAAGGCGCCAGCAGCCTGGAGAACTTTGTACTGGTTCCAGCAGGCTTTGGGGTCACCCCATCAGTGGTGCGGTGGCCAGGGGTCTGCTCCTCCTGGGCTGAAGCACGTGCTGTGTCTGGATGCTGGGATCGGAGTTGAGCTGGCAGGGAGAGTTCAGCTGAGTTCAGAGAGGCTGTTTTCAAACCCCTGTGCCTCACTGTGCCTTATTTACTCTTTCCAGCTGTCTAATGCCCTCCTGGAGAAAGAAGTGATAAATTACGATGACATTGAAGCTTTGATTGGGCCTCCGCCCCACGGGCCAAAGAAAATGATAGCTCCTCAGAGCTGGCTTCAAGCGGAGAGAGACAAGCAAGACACAAGAGATGAAGAAATGCCCCAGCCGCCACCAAACCAGGAGGAGGAGGAAGAACCACACATGAGACCAGTATGAAGCCTACTCCTGGTGTGGAATGGCAGGACTCTAGAGGCTGCTTTTGGACGCAGACCTCTTCCCTTTTCAGCTCCGGAATGAAAGATATTGAGCAGAGAATCTCTGTGCTGCTGTTACCCAAAAATTAAGGGTTGGCTATGTTGGCTCTTTTAACGAGCTTTCCCCTGCAGGAAGGAGAACTCCTTAGGATTTTGAAATTGATTCTCAGCAGGGTGTTAGTGATTAGGAGCTGGGTGAGTCTAATCTGCTGGAACGATTCCTTGTACACAGGAGTGGTGTACATGTTCGTGAGGGAGAGAGGTCCCGTGGAGCCCCTGTGAGCCACCTCTCAGGTGAAACCCCTGCAAGGCTCTGCGCTGCCTGAGGGGCTGCGGCTCTTGTGTGACTCTGCCGTAACCTTTGATCATTTCTGCTGCTGAACGCCAAACAACTGAACGGACTTCACCAGAATAAACTGTCTGTAGTGTCTGCTCTGTTTGTAGAGTTATGTCGAGACACGGGGGTGTGTTTTGGCACATAAAAAGCTTTATTATAGCTATGAAGTTGTACAGGATGTGGCCTTTCTTCTCCTTGGCTGGTAACTTACATTCAGTTTTTATAGCAAGTGTCTCGCAGGCGGAGGCTGAGGACAGCCTGTGTGCGGAGCCCAGCGCAGCCCCGCAGCCTGCTCTGGCACCAGCCTTGCTCCCAGTTCCAGGTTGGGACACTGCCAGCTTGGAGTTGGAGAGGCTCGCGGGAGCACTCCGGTGTGTCTGTTGAGAGCCTCGGCACAAAGCTGGGAGTTCCTCCAGCTCCATCCCTGCGGCTCTTCCAAAGCAAGCTGCGAGGACGTGGTTGTCCGCCATTTGTCAGGGGCAGCGTTAAAGCCATCGTTGGTGCCCGGTGTTCCCTGGCTGGGTTAATCCCTGTGGGAGGATTATTGTCTCGAGTTACTCCATGGGGATATGACCTGAAGGACGAACCGGTGCTATGCCGGGATGCTTGTGGGACAGCGCGGGGCCCTGGGCGGCTCCCCGGGTGCAGCGGTGTGTCCGTGCCATCTAGTGGCACACGGGCACGGCCAGGCCCAGCCCCCGGCTCACACCGCCGCGGGGGGCGGGCTCTGCCACGGCGGGGGGCGGCCCACTGTCCCCCCCGCCCCCCCCGCCATGCAGGAGCTGCTGCTGCCCACCCCGAGCTGGGGCCGCCCCTCGCCTCCCTGCCGGGGCCGCCCTCGCTAGGTGTGCGCTGGCCCTTTAAACTGGCGCCATCTTTACTACGGGCGCGGTGAAGCTGCCGCCCGGCACTTGCGGCACCATCCTCCTCAGTCGGCCGTTCCGGCTGAGCTGCCCATTGGCCGTCACTGCCGCACTTCCGGCGTGCGCGGGGCCGCCGCTTCCTTTTCCGGTCGGCCATTTGCCGTGGCGGGAGGTGAGTCGGGGCGCTGCCGCGGCCGGGGGGCTCCATCCGCCGCCATCCGCCCGCCGCGGGCCGGGCTGGGCCCCGGGACCGCTCGGAGGCCTGCGCGGGGGCTGCGGGATGGGACCGGGCCCAGCGGGGGCGCTGACAGGGTCCCGGCCCGGGCTTGGGCCTGGGCCGGGGGTGGCGGGCTCAGGGGCGATCGTGGCCGGTCCTGGCACGGGGAGCGGGGCCGGGCCCTGGGCCGCCTCACCGGGAACGGCCCTGCAGCCCCGGTTCCCCAGCGGGCCGGTGGCTGCCTTTAACCCTGCCGGTGTCCGCAGGCCGCAGCAGCCATGGCGCCCAGCCGCAATGGCATGATCCTGAAGCCCCACTTCCACAAGGACTGGCAGCGGCGAGTGGCCACATGGTTCAACCAGCCCGCCCGCAAGATCCGCAGGTGAGTCCCGCCGCCCGGCTCTCCCGGGGCCGCTCCTGCTGCCGCCGCTTGTACCTCGCGTAGCTGGGGGAAGCGTCTCCTGTCTCGTATCGGGCTGCTTCGGAAGAATTGCGTCTTTATTTTAAGCTCTTTCCCTCGCCTTGTTCGTTAAAGGCGGTGGGGTTGCCGGGGGGGTTGGTTTGGCGCGGGGCCTGTGGTCAGGGCCGGGCCGTTCCAGCTGCAGTCAAGTGATGAGAATTCTCCGGAATCGCTGTACGGCATTGATGATTCCCTTGAACCCTTGTCTGTCTGATGACTGTGGCTGTTCTGTAGAGGCGGGCACCGGCCTGTCTGCGCTGCGGGGCCAGCGTTGGGTTTGTTTCTGGGAGGTCTCCGTGCGGCAGATGGTGCCCGGCGAGACAGGTCACCTGGCAGTGTAGGAGTGGCACATGCGGCAGAAATGCCGTGTTCCTGATCACTGTCCCCTTCGATGTTCCAGGAGGAAGGCCCGCCAGGCAAAGGCTCGCCGAATCGCTCCCCGTCCCGTGGCTGGGCCCATACGGCCTATAGTGAGGTGCCCGACTATCAGATACCACAAAAAAGTTCGTGCTGGCAGAGGCTTCAGCCTAGAAGAGCTTAAAGTAAGTATGGGGGACTCAACCCGATTAAACGAAGGCTGAGCCTGAGCTCAGTTGTCTTCTGTGTTATTCTGCGCGTAGATGACGTACAGGTGACTGCGGAGGTGTCGGTATCCGCTGCGCTGGCTGAGCCAGGGGGGACGGCTGGTGTTCCTGGCTCTAGAGGAGCATAGAAAATACTGCTCTGGCTTTTTCTTTGTAAGTGTGGGTGGGGATGCAGCAGCGTATGTCAGAGCGGAAGGTTGTTTTGAAAAGTAAACGTCTGTTTGTCCGCTCAGACTCGCTTAGGCAAAATTCCATTAAAATCAGATTCTGGTAGACCCTTAATTGCATCTCTTAAACTTCTTTTGGGGGAAAAAAGACTAATGACTTGTTCGTTAAATTCTCATGTTTCTTTGTGAAACATATTTCTGCTAATTCTAAAAGTTTTAGGCAGCGTGAAACTGTTCATGTCGCGGCCCAAGTAAGCTGTGCTCAACGTGTCCCAAACAGACGCAGGGGATGTTGTGCCAGGAAAGGGAACGGTCCTGCCCCGCGGGGTGGCTGTTTCTCATGCAGTAGCTGTGAGTTGGTTTAGGAACACTTCAAGTCTGTAGGGAAGCGTTCAGCGCCCTCCATTGCTTCAGGAAAGCGTTCTCTGTGACCTTCCCAGGTGTGCTGAGCTGCGCAGCTGTTAACAGCTGGATTGGGGTGGTCTGCAGAAACCCCCACCCGTGTATCTCCGTACGGTGGGCGGGAATAAGCATCAGTGCTTGCTGGCAGCCAGCATCCACAGTCGCCTCTTGTGTGTTGTTTAGTGTCTAATTAAAACATTTATAACAGTGAAATTAGTGCATTGAAGCAGTAAAATTGTTCTTCTGGATGCCAAATGCTTCATTACTTTATTTTTCTTTAATTTTTGGATAATGATATCATACAAAATGGTACGCAGATGTTTGTCTTTAAACAGAAAATGAGGTTATTTCTTGTTTAAGATGGTTACAAAAAATGCTTCCTTAATGGAGCTTCCAGTATCCAGTGAACCAGCGTTCACCGCCGGCTGGCTTCATAAATTTGTGTCTCATGTGTATCAGGGTTTAAATGTCCTACTCAAAATTACTCGGGGGTTGTGCTTTTCTCCTGGGGAAATCCATCTGCAAAAATTACCGTAAAGTCTGCGGAGCACTTGAGCAGTCAGATACAGGCAACAGGATGCCCTTTGTGGCGTAATTGGTCCCTCTTGTCAGGCCCTGGTGCTGCCGATGGGCCCTTTGGTCGGATGCTGAGCCTTTCTCCAGGCGCTGGAGCCCTTGCTGGCTGATGACTGGAGCAGCCCCTGGCAGTAGCGCGGTGGCGTTGGGAACCGCGGGATGCTGACACACTGCGCTCTCTCTTCAGCTCGCTGGCATTAACAAAAAGTTTGCCCGGACTATTGGAATCTCCGTGGATCCCCGGCGACGGAACAAGTCTACAGAGTCCCTGCAAGCCAATGTGCAGAGGCTGAAGGAGTACCGCTCCAAGCTTATCCTCTTCCCACGGAAGCCGGCTATGCCGAAGAAGGGAGACAGCTCTGTAAGTGCTTGACGGCTGGAAGCGTTTCATGGGGTCTGTGTGTGGTAACGTTTTTGGAGGTTTGGTCGTGAGTCCGTCCCGGTGCCGTGGTGCGCAGTCAGGCAGTGCTCTTGAACACTCCTCCTCACGGAAAACCCCCCGGGGGGAGCAGCCCTCCTCTCAGGGGCAGTGTGGCTCTCGCGTGTGTACGTAGGGGATGGCTGAGCCCAGCACAAGGCCAGGCCTGGTAGAGTCCGCTTCCACGGAGATCTCCTGGGTTATAGTAAGTCTTTGGGCAGACCTTAGGCCTGGGAACTGCCGTGCAGCTCGAAGGGGTGCAGCTCAGACGGGTGGTCTGTTTGCTGGAGCTTTGGTGGTTGGCCGACCAGTTTAATTCTAGTTTACGAAGCTAAATTGTCGGAATGGCTGAAAAGCCCGTCTGGAGTGTGTGTTTTGCTGTGGTGACAGCTGCATGGGAAGGGGGAGGGAGGCAAGGACAAGCTCTTCAGTGGAGTAGTTCGGGGAAAGCTGTGCATAAGGCAGTCTCGAGAAGGTTGTTGCTGTTGACATACAAAAATGCTTTTCATTAAAATCTCACCGAGATCTAGAGTGCTGTTTTGCTTTCCTTGGCTCTGCCTGCGCTTCCCGTGGGACGGTGCGAGTCAGGAAGCGGGGTGGTGTGGTGCAGCTGTCCTCGATCTTCTGGAGAGTGCTGGCTCTCAGCTCCTGAACCGTAATGCAGCCCGTGGAGCCACCGTACTTGGGCTGCCTTTCAGAGCCGGGGAGGGTGGGTCTTGAGCTTCTGTACCAGCAGGTACGGATCCTTGCGCCTGGAGTACTATTCCAAGTTTGTTTACTTGAAATCAACTATCTAAAATAATCATTTTTGTGCAATGCCATACTGTTACAAGACGCTGGAATTAACCTTAGAAGGAATTGCTGAGGAATACGCTGGCTATCAAACTAAAAATGGCACAGTAGATGTCAACATTTTTCCAACTGGCAGAACTCCCGAAGGCCACTGCTCCTCTGGCCAGATCCAGGCTGATGGATAGCCAGGCGCAGCGCGGGTTGTTGATGCAGCACGTTTGTGCCAGATACTCCTGTGGCTGCGTGGCTGAAATGCTGAATTTGTTACCAGTCGGTGTTAAATCTCCGGTCAGAATTGTTAACAGCGTGTTTAAGCTGGGTGCCTGCCTGTGGGGCGTGCTTTTCACTGCGGTACTAGCCTGGGAAATTTTAAATGCTGTTCTGTTTAAATCATACTTTTTTGTTCTCTTGTTATGCAGGCTGAGGAACTCAAGATGGCGACTCAGCTGACGGGACCGGTTATGCCAATCAAGAATGTAAGTGTAAATAAATCACGTTCAATCTGTGGCATAATTGAGACTTTAACTTCATGGAGAGGATTCTCTTCTCGCTGTTGTATAGCGAAGGACTGCTGTTTCCAGACAGTTCCCATTCTGGATCAGACAAAACCGGGACCTGGTCAAGCTTGTCCTTGTCTTTTGCCAGGATCTGTTTGGTTCAACAGAGCACACTGCAAAGAATTAATTACTTGGAGCTCTGCTAAATTTGTTACCATCTGAGAAAGTCCTTCCTGATGAGCTGTGTCTCTGGCTCCGGAGGAGAGCTCTGGCCACTCGTGTCAGGGCTTCAGGTCAAGATGTGTTGGTTGGGAATAATCGTGTGTGTGTTCCATTTCTGCCCTTAATGACACGTGGGAGTCGCACAGCCACATTTGCTCCCCAGAGAGGGCCACAGGCGCAGTGACCCCCCCCAAATCGCCCAGTTCCTCTGAGGACAGAGGTTAAGGCGCGCATGAAGCGTCTCCAGCACCTGTTTTGTGCTCAGTGCTGTGTCCTCCAGCCGGGTTCCAGGGTGGTTTCTCCACTTGCACCTTTGAGGGAGCTTGTCCCCCTGCGAGCCGGGGGACACTCGGGGTTGCCGATGGGGGCGAGGGCTGTGTGCTTGGCGACACGACAGCCCGGGCAGGTTGGACAGTCACTGTTTGTCTGGAAACCCCTCGCTGCTTCCAAAAGGTGCTGTCGATAGCGTGCCACAAACCTGACTCACATTTCGTGTTGCGCTTGTTTTTCCCCTGGTGTGCTCTGGTCTTGCGCTGACGTGCACTGGCAAATGAGGAAGCGGTTGAAACGGGGTGCCTGGTGGAGTGATGATAAGGGCAGGGCCTGTAGATGGCATAAATGCTCTGTTCTTAACAGCATCCTGGAGCTGGTGGTAAAAATGTAGCGAGATTAATTGTGTTAAGCCTTAAATACAGTCTTCTCCCGGAGCCTCTGATGTGCAGCCTGACTGTCTGGCGCTCTCTCCCACTAGGTTTTCAAACGGGAGAAGGCCCGTGTTATCTCGGAAGACGAGAAGAACTTCAAGGCCTTCGCCAGCCTGCGCATGGCCCGGGCCAACGCCCGGCTCTTTGGGATTCGTGCGAAACGCGCCAAAGAAGCGGCAGAGCAGGATGTGGAGAAGAAGAAATGAACTGTTCTCCCTAGAACTGTCAATAAAAAAAAAATGTAGAAATACGAGTGTGCTGTCTTTTTAGGGCAATTGCACGGGATTGAGCTGCCCTCCTGCTGTGTGTCGCAGGCACTGGTTATCGGCTGGTGCGGATCATGGGCTGTTCTGCAGGGAGGGATGTGCTCCGGGGGAGTTGCTGTTCAAACCTTGGAAGCCTTGTTTTTTGGGGAAGTTTTCCATACTTCCCTGAAAGTGAGGGGAGTGAACACTTTGGCCTTGCGCAGCTCTCTTCGGGGAAGCTTCTGCTCTGTCTCCAGGGGTGCAGCCCAGGCTCCCTCCCCTGCTGGGAGCTGCTGAAGCTGACAGTTAAAGGCTTTTTTGGGATACCCCCTCCCTGACGGGCTTTGTCTCCTTCCCACCTGGCTCTGCGCTCTGCCGTTATTGCAGATTTAACTATTTCCACACCTCTGCCTGTGGTTCTGCGGGAGGCAGCGCACTTGGCTGTGGGGCTGTGTCGTGGTGGGTGTCACCCATGGGTGCGTGGCGTGCTGCGGGCAACTGCTTGCCCCCAGAGCCTCACCTGGGGACCCACTGCTTGTGGGGCAGTGACCTGTTCCAGAGCAAGGCTGCAGCCCTGCCTACGGGAGGAGAAGGGTCTGGGGGCTCTGGCCCACCCTCGTGGCTTTTGGGGGGCTCCTGGGCTGTGCCTGCCCCGGGGCAGGGGGCTGATGTGGGGCCCGTGGGTCACGGGGCAGCAGGGGCAGGGTCTGTCCTGCTCCGGGAAGTGCTCAACCGAGCCCCTTTGCTGGCTAATCAGTTCTGGGGCCGTTCTGCAGCCTGGATCGCCTGTGCCGGGATAATTGAGTCATTTGTATTCGTTAGCAGTTGGGTGACAGGACCTTGGGGATGGGATGCCGTCAAGCGCTCCGGTGGCTGGAGTCCTGGTGCAGCTGGGTGAACCCAAGGTTCAAACATGGGAGCAGGGGCTGTCCCTGCCACTGCGGGCTGACGGCTCGTCCCACCGTGGGTCGGCTGCCTCCTGCCCCACAGGGGCTGCGGGAGGAGCGGGGAAGGACGGTGGCCTATTTCTGCCAGCCAGGCTGGGGATTAGCTCCCAAAACCCAGGGCCCTGCACTGCCCTCGCGCTCATTAGCCCTATCTGCATTTTAATCCCTCCAAATACGGGCTAATTACATCATCTTTCATAAAGCCGAGCTGACAGCAGCGCTGGGGTGATGTGGGTGGGTGGTGGTGGGTGCTGGGGCAACCCCTGGATGGGGGACAAAGTGCCCAGGGCTCCGTGGGGGTGTGTGTGGGTCTGGGACACGGGGAGGGCCCCCACCAGCTTTAGGGTGCCCCATCTTTGTGTGGGGACCAGGACCAGGACAGACCTCAGGTGCCCCATGGGGAGGGCGAGGGGCCATGGGGTGCCGGGAGCAAGGGCTGTGCCATGAGGGGGTTCGCCTGGAGCGGGAGCACCTGCCCCGGCACGGCCAGCGGTGCCGGGAACCTGCTCAGCCCCGCTGCCCGCCGGTGGGCTCTGCTCCGGTGCCGGCAGCGAGGCAGTTAACGGAGCTTGTCGTCTCCCTCTTAGGGCTCCGCTCCCGAACTGCAGCTTGAGTCAGTTGTGTGGAGGTGGCAGCGGCGGCAGCTCCGGCTGGCACACCGGCTCCGGTTGGCACACCGGCTCTGGTTGGCACACCGACCCCATCCCTCGGCCCCGCCGTGTGCGGAGCCCGGGCCACCGGCACCCAGGTGAGGGGGCAGCCGGGCAGGGTGGGAGCTGGTGTCCCCTCCACCGGGGGATGCCATGGGTGCCCGCCATCCTGGGGAGGGGGATGATGCCCGCCGGAGCTGGGACACCACAGCCACGTGTCGGGAAGGGCCCGGGCCTGGCATGGCTTTGCTGGGAAACTTTGTCAGGGCTGGGGACACTGGGGCGCAGCGGGTGGGCAGGGGGGCTGGATGGCTGCTCTGCCCCTGCCCGAGACAGACACCCCCGGGGGCTGGGGCTGGGGGGGACGAGCCCCGGGCTGGGGCTGGGGCTGGCAGAGCCCCTCAGTGACCCGTCACTGCAGCACCACCTGGCTGAGTGTCACCAGCATCCAGGTGGAGGATGGTCCCTGTCCCCAGCCTGGGGGAAACCCCCCCAGTCACCCCAGGGTGCCACTAACCCTGCCCTGGGGTGCCACCAGCACTGCCAGCATCAGTCGGTGGCACGGGCGAGGACCCAGCGTCCCCACTGCCCCCACCAGCCATCCCTGCGCAGGCGGGGGGTGCGCTGCCTGCAGGGAGAGAGGGGAGGTTTTGCTCCCCAGCACGAGGAGGGGCACCCCGGGGTGGGGGCTGCCTGCACAGCCCCAGCTCCCTCCCAGCCCCACTCGGGTGCCCCTTGCCCATGGGACACATCCTGCTCCCGCGGTGGGGCTGGGGCAGAGCTGGGCACAGCCCCACGGGACCCCCTGGGTGGTGGGGGGGGGGCTGGTGGCTGGATGGGGGCACGGCATTGCCCCTGGGGCTGGCTGGCGCTTGGGGGTACATGGGCAGCGTCACAAGGGGTGACGCAGCTCCCGCTCACCCCACCGTGCTTTGACACCTTGCAGGGCACCGCAGAGCCGTCGGGACTGGAACTGACCCCCCTGCCTCGGAGGGGGTCCCCAGGGTCCCCTCCATCCACCGGAGCATCCCGCCAACACCCGCTGCCAGCAGGAACCTGCACCCGGGCTCTGTCCCCACGCCTGGCACCGCAGGGCGACGTGCCCCGGGCATGACGGGCGCCTGCCCGGCACCCTGACGGCGACGAAGGCAGCGGCCACCCTCGCCGCCCCGCTCCCCCCGCATGCCCTTCGCCCACGGGGCCGCCTGCCCCCCGTCGCGCCTGGCTGCCCACCGTGCCACGGCCACCATGGGCGAGGCCACCGAGCCGTCCCCCCAGGCCCCGCTGGCTGTCCTCTCCAAGGTGGAGCTGCGGGTGAGCTGTAAGCACCTCCTGGACCGCGACACGCTCAACAAGTCGGACCCCTGCGTCCTGCTGCTGATGCAGTCCCAGGGCCAGTGGATGGAGGTAGGAGGGTGGGGGGCACCGCCAGCACCCACCGCAGCAGGGAAGGTTGGGGGGAAGCCGTTCTGAGGGTCGTGATGGGGCTGGGCACGGGGTGCTGGGCGCAGGGTTTGTGTCTGTGGGATGGNGCAGGAGAGGGTGCAGAGTAGGGTTCAGGGTGCAGGGCAGGGTGCGGGCGATGGTGCAAAGTGGGGTACAGAGTTCAGAGTAGGGTGCAAGGTGCAGGAGAGGGTGGAGAGCAGGGCGCAGGGGGCAGAAGGCGGTGCGGGGTCGGGTACAGGGTGCGGAGTGGGGCGCAGGGTGCACATGCGCAGAGTTCACGGTGCAGGGTGTAGGGCACAGAGCACAAGGGCCGTGGGGCAGGGCTGGGCAGGGGGACACTCGGCAGCGTGTGGGGACAGATGCCCAGGTCAGAGCGAGTGCCCCGGGGCTCTGGAAGGGCTGAGGAACGGGATGCCCCTGGTGCAAGGCTCCAGCACGGCTCTGCTGCCCCGTGCCGGGGCCAAGGGATGCTTTGGGGTGAATCAGGGCTTCTGGTCTGGTCTCACCCTGCTTGGTGCCCCCAGGAGCCATGGTTGGCACTGGGGCTGGCACTGGGGCTGGCACTGGGGCTGGCGTGGGCATTGGTGCCGGTACTGGGGCTGGCACGGCTCCTTCCCATGGCTCCCCGTGGCTTAGCTCTGGGCTGGCACCAGCAGCTCCGCGCTCGCTAATCACCGCTGCTCAGCCGGCAGATCTAGTGCTAAATCCCTTTGCGTGTAATCGACTCCGCTCGCCGGAGCCGCAGCCGCAGCCAGGGCGGGTGGCGAGGGGCCCTGTGCCAGCTGCGGGCTGCGGCTCCCCAGGCTGTGCCATGCCGTGCCGAGCCGTTGTACCCGGCTGTGCCGCGCTCTGTGTGCCGTGCCGTGCCTAGCTGTGATGTGCCATGCCATGCCGTGCCATACCATGCCAAGCTGCGCAAGGGCCAGATCCCGGATGCCCTTCTGGGCCACTTTTTGGAGGGATTCTGAGCTGTCCCTTCCCTGTCCCTGTGTCCCCCAGCCCAGCCAGGACAGTGGCTGAAGCTGGCTCAGCCTCTTCTCACTGGGTTCAAGAGCCGAAATGTCCTCGGACACACTGGCAGGGCTGGGAGCTGGAGCCCTGTGGTGGGGCTGTGGGGCCGGTGGTGCCCACGCAGGAGGCAGGGAGCTGCATGGGGTGGCCCTGCCAGCGCCGCGGCGGTGTGGGCTCCTGCCGGCCCGGGCGGGCGGTGGGCAGGGGCTGGCGGGCTGGCAGGGTGCCCTGGCCAGGATGCGTCCCGTTGAGTCAACGCTGGCAGGGATGGGGTGCGGGGGAGGCTCCTGGAAGCCGCTTGGCACCCACTGCCAGCGCGGCCAGGAGATGGTGAGCACCTACGCGCCTGCCAGCCGGTGGCCAGTGGCCCCTGCCCTTGGCCAGCCCAGGGTGGGACCACTGGGGATTTTCCTGGGCATCAGCCCATTGCTTCTGCTTGAGTGGAGGCGTGGCAAACCGTGCTCCAGAGCATGCCCTTGAACAGACCATGGGGTTTGTCCAGCGCTCCGTAGGGAGCAGTGCCCTGGGACCTGGGGCTGGCAGTGCTGGCACCCTCAGGGGCACATGTCCTTGCCCGAGTCAGCCCCGGGGTTGCCTCTAAATGCCCTTCACGGGGAACAGGCAGGTAAGTGCTTGTGCAGGGCTGGTCCTTCCCAGCAGCTGCCTGGCATCCCCCATCCCTGGGTGCCCATGTCCCTGCATCCCCATGTCCTGGCGTTCCTGCACCCCCGTGCCCGACTCCTGGCAAACTCTGGCATCCCAAGGTCCTGGGCAGCTCCACTGGCCCCAGATCCGTCCCCAAGCCAGGCTCTGGCTCTGCTGCCCCCCCAGCCAAGCTCCTGCCATGCAGGTGGACCGTAGTGAGGTCATCAAGAGCAACCTCAACCCCGTCTTCGCCAAGATCTTCACGGTGGACTACTACTTCGAGGAGGTGCAGAAGCTGCGGTTCGAGGTGTACGACAGCCACGGGCACGCCGGCGTGGGCACGCACGACGATGACTTCCTGGGGGGCATGGAGTGCACCGTGGGGCAGGTGAGCCCACCCTCCCCGTCCTGGGGACCCCTGACGGCAGCACTCCCTCCCTGACCCCTCGCCTCTTGCAGATCGTGGCGCAGAAGCGGGTGACGAAGCCGCTGTTCCTCAAGTACGGGAAGTTTGCGGGCAAGTCCACCATCACGGTGAGTGGCCCAATCTGCACCAGGAGCGACACCGGGCTGGGGCAGTGTGGTGCCACCAAGCTGTGGCACATGGGTGGCACCAAGCAGGGACCCTGGGGTGGCTCCGAGCTGGGGCGCGTGGGTGGCACCCAGCTGACGTGGTGCTGTGGCACTGAGTGGGCACGTGGGTGGCACCAGACTCGGGAATGGCATCGAGCTGGGACATGTGTGTGGCACTGAGCTGGGGGATGCCATGGGCACTGAGCTGGCACTGAGCTGGGACACGTGGGGTGTCCCCAATTACCCTCCTTCTGTCCTATCTGTCACCCAGCTGGCCCCCCGGGCTCTTGGGGGTGGGGAGGGCTCAGGGTCCCTGCCGATATCTGCTGGCCCCCCTGGGGAGTCCCCACCGTGCCAGGGAGGGCAGGGGGATAAAGACGTGCTGAGCGCCCTGTGGCCACCTCTCCTCGCAGGTCATCTCGGAGGAGATCTCGGGGAACAACGGCTACGTGGAACTGGCCTTCCGGGCCAAGAAGCTGGATGACAAGGTGAGCCGGGTCCCGCGGGCAGGCGATCTCGCAAGGGCGGTGCAGGCAGGGCGGGCAGAACGGGCAGGGCAGACGGTGCTCTGCCTCAATCCCCCCCCCTCCAGGACCTCTTCAGCAAGTCGGACCCCTTCCTGGAGATCTACCGCATCGACGATGACCGCAGCGAGCAGCTGGTGTACCGCACCGAGGTGAGGCCCTGGCCAGGATCCGTCCCTCGGCCGGCCCGTGGCCCCCCCGGCGGCTGCCTGGCCCCACTGAGCCCCTTGCCCCGCAGGTGGTGAAGAACAACCTGAGCCCCATCTGGGAGCCCTTCAAGGTCTCCCTCAACTCGCTCTGCAGCTGCGAGGAGAAGAGGAAGCTGAGGGTGAGGAAGGGCGATGGGGACTCCCATCCCTGCCCTGGGGGCACATGTCCCCTGTGTTCCCCACAGCCCTGCATGGACAGCCTGCTGGGGAACCCAAACCACCAGGGATGGGGGGCGCGGGACCCCCAGCCGGGTGCTGCCCTGCCGGGGCTGATCCATCCCCCGGCACAGTGCGTGGTGTGGGATTACGACTCGCGGGGCAAGCACGACTTCATCGGGGAGTTCTTCACCACCTTCGAGGAGATGCAGAAGGCGATGGGGGAGAACAAGGTGGGCGTGCGGCCGCGGGGGCAGCCCGTGGGGTCACCCCTCCCTGCTGCCAGCAGATCCTGGATGCCAGGAGGCACCTCACAGCTCCTCCTCTGGTTTGGGGGCTGTTCTCCCCTCGCTGCCCCACTCTTTGGGGGAGGAATGGTGGGTCTGGGCTCCTCTGGGGAAACCAGGTGTAGCTGGTGTGGATGGAGCCCATGGGCTGGCTGGGAGCAGGGAAGGCAGCTGCACCCTGTGGCCGGGGCTGGGGGGCCGCAGGCAGCGCCGGTGCTGGGTGCCGCAGGTGCAGTGGGACTGCATGAACCCCAAGTACAAAATCAAGAAGCGCAACTACAAGAACTCGGGGGTCGTGGTGCTGCTGGACCTGAAGGTGAGCGCCTGCGTGCCGAGCTGTGCCATGCCGAGCTGTGCCGTGCCTGGCTGCCATGGGGCAGGACCGGCTGACACAGGTCCCTCTGGAAGATCCACAGGGTCTACTCCTTCCTGGACTACATCATGGGCGGCTGCCAGATCCACTTCACGGTGAGTGGTGTCCCCACACCCTGAGCTCTGGGGGCCGGGCAGGGACGCCGGCGCTGGGCCACCCTCCTGTCCCCATGGCGGGGCTCTGTGGGCAGCACATCCCGGCTCCCCTGAGCTGTGGCTCTGCCACGATACTGGAGAGAGGGGCTGGCAGAGCCACCCAACCCCAAAGGGGACATGCCGGTGACCCCACTCACCCCGGGGGACTCACCCCCACCCCCAGGTGGCCATCGACTTCACGGCCTCCAACGGGGACCCCCGAAACAGCTGCTCCCTGCACTACATCAACCCCTACCAGCCCAACGAGTACCTAAAGGCGCTGGTGGCAGTGGGCGAGATCTGCCAGGACTACGACAGGTCGGTTGCTCCAGCGGGTCCCCCAGGGGCAGGACACCCCGGTGACGGCCACCCCAGAACCAAGACCCCCCTCAGGGATGGCCACCCTGGTGCTGGCACTGCCGGGGCTGGGGCTCCTCACACCTCTTCCCTTGCAGCGATAAGAAATTCTCAGCTCTGGGCTTTGGTGCAAGGATCCCCCCCAAGTACGAGGTAGGCGGGTGGCCGGGGTGCCGGGGCCCTGTGGGACCCCAGGGATGTGCGTGTCCCTCCTGGCATCCCTTGGCCGTGGCTCCTGTGGGGCTCGGCAGGTGCTGGGGTGGCGGGAGGATGGGCACTGGCCGCCCCCTCCCCTCTCGCCCTCCAGGTCTCCCACGATTTCGCCATCAACTTCAACCCCGACAACGATGAGTGCGAGGGTGAGCCCAGCTCCGTCACGGCTCGGGAAGGGGGGGCAGTTACATGGTCCCCCCTGTGCCAGAGCCTGGTGCTGCCCCCCTCACCCCTCATATCCTCCCGCAGGCATCCAGGGTGTCGTGGAGTCCTACCAGAGCTGTCTGCCCAAAATCCAGCTCTACGGCCCCACCAATGTGGCCCCCATCATCTCCAAGGTGGCTCGTGTGGCGGCCGATGAGGAGAGGACGAAGGAGGCTTCGGTACGTACCCCCCGCCAGTGGGCTCCAGGGTGGGCTGAGACCCAGTACGCTCATGCCACTTGTGGCTGCTTCCATGTCGGAGCCCACCCAGAGCATCCTTCCCCCCCCCCAGCAATACTTCATCCTGCTGATCCTGACGGACGGGGGGGG
>VXBO01014067.1:88497-98757 GCA_013400135.1 Rhinoptilus africanus | reverse complement strand
GGGGGAGGCCGCTGCCGCCACGCCGCCCCGGTGCCCGCTGTGCCCGGGCGCTGGCAGGGCTGGGGCGCCGGGCAGGCAGGGTGGGGTTACAGCTGCGGATCCTGGTTATTTATTTACGGCGAGAGGGGATGGTCCATGAGCCGGGGCAGACATCCCGGTGCGTGCTCTAGGCAGGCTCCCGGCGGCGGCGTGTCACCCCGGCTCATCCCCCAGCGGCACTGAGCGGGCCAAGATGCCAGGCGGGAGCGCGGTGATGGCGGTGTTGGCGCTGCGCCTGCTTCTGCCCTGCGCCGGGCAGCATTACCGGGAGGAGGCCGAGCGCATCATGACGACCACGCCGGTCATCGACGGGTGAGCAAAGGTTGCCTGGCCCCGCGGCGTGACCAGCCACTCCGGCAGGGCTGCGGCTCTCGGCACCCTGAGAAAAACCCCAACCAGAAAACCCCAGTAGGGACAGCCCTGCCGGGGGATCCCCGTGCTGGGCACCCCGGAGCCGTGTGGGGATAGATCTCCTGGGGGATCCCTGTGCCGGACACCCTGGGGCCATGTCACCGGGGGGATCCCCGTTGGTGCAGCTTGGCCGGGAGCAGGCAGGGTGCCGGGAAGCTGAGGGCCAGGCTGTCCCAGGGGAAATCCCCACTTGGGGCAAATGGGTCATGTCCTAAGTGACATCCCCAGTCTCCTGCCAGAATCCTCAGGAGGCTCAGCTCCTCCGCAGGGTCCCCCATGGCACCATGCCTGTGCCACAGCAGCCTGGGAGGGAGCTGGAGGATGTGGGGACCGTGACGCAGGAGGGGAGACGTGGGAGCTGACCCCTGCGTCTGGCCCCCAGCACTTCCCCAGTGACACTGCTGGGTGCAGGAAACTGCGTGGTAGTGACGTCCCCGTGGTGGTGACATCCCCACGACGGTGACAGTGATGTCCCTGTCAGAGGGACGCAGGGCTGGCTCCCCCGGCAGAGAGGGCAGAGTGGGGACGGTTGGTGGAGGGGTGCATGGAGTGGTCCCCAGCCTCCCCCCAGCTCCCCAGCAGCCAGCAAAGGGTGGGACATGTCCACACGGGAGGGACATGTCCACAGCTCCCAGCCAGAGCCACTTGGGTGGCTCTTGGCAGAGAGCACAGACGGGTGGTCAGATGGACCAGTGGGTGGGTGGGTGGATGATGGATGGATGGACAGACAGATGGATGGGTGGGCAGACGAGTGGGGAATGGGTGGGCAGAGAGAGGGAGATGGCAGGCAGATGGGCAGCCAGGAGGCTGGACGGGGGGCAGGCAGGCAGCCCCTCATTCCCGCTCTCCCTCCCCCTCCCCAGGCACAACGACCTGCCCTGGCAGCTCCTCAAGAGGTTCAACAACCAGCTGGGGCTGCCGGAGGCCAACCTCACGACGCTGAACAGCACCCACACCAACATCCCCAAACTGCGCAAGGGGCACGTGGGCGGGCAGGTGGGACGGCGAGGCGGGTGGGAGCAGGGGTGGGGACAGCAGGAAGGGCAGCAGGGTGGGAAAGGGGCTTTGGGACAGGGCACCAGGGAGGGCACCGAGGTGGGTGTCAGTGGGCACGGGGCCAGGCTCCCCATGCTCACCGAGTGCCATCGCGGGCAGTTCTGGTCGGTGTACGTGCCCTGCGACACGCAGGACAAGGACGCGGTGAAGCGCACGCTGGAGCAGATCGACGTGGTGCACCGCATGTGCGAGCTCTACCCCGAGACCTTCTCCTGTGTCGTCGACAGCGCCGGTGAGCGGGCACAGGGCCGGGACACAGCTGTCCTGGGGGCTGCGGGCGCCCTGGTGCCCACCCTGGCTGATGCCCCCCGCCCTCCCGCAGGCATCCAGCAGGCTTTCCAGAGCAAGAAGGTGGCCAGCCTCCTTGGGGTGGAGGGCGGCCACTCCATCGACAGCAGCCTGGGCGTCCTGCGCACCTTCTACCGCCTGGGTGTCCGCTACATGACCCTCACCCACAGCTGCAACACCCCCTGGTAGCACGGGAAGGGGCACGGAGACAGGGATGGGGTGACATGGCCAGCACGGCAGGGGGGGAAATGGGGCATGCAGCCAAGCAGGGATACGTGGCTGTGGGTCCACCCTGATGCTCTCCCCGCTCTGCAGGGCTGACAACTGGCTGGTGGACACCGGGGACGATCCGCCTCTGCACCATGGCCTCTCATCCTTCGGGAAGGTGAGCGGGGAAGGGTCAGTGGCGGCACCTGGGAGCAGTGGCTGGGGCGGGGGGACATGGTACCAGCTCCCACCATCCCCACGCCGGGTTGTTAAGCCCAGCAGTGACCTGAGTGCATGGTGTCCCCCATGCAGGGCTGCCTTGACCCCTTCTGCCCCCCTCACCCGCCCTGTCCTTGTGCCCGTCCCCGTCCCCACAGATGGTGCTGGCGGAGATGAACCGCCTGGGCATGATCGTGGACCTGGCCCACGTCTCGGTGGAGACCATGAAGATGGTGCTGAACCTCTCCAAAGCCCCCGTCATCTTCAGCCACTCCTCCGCCTTCAGCCTCTGCCAGAACCCACGCAATGTGCCCGATGACGTGCTGAAGATGGTGGTGAGCGCCGGGGCATGGCCACGGGCAGAGAGGGGGGCTGGCCGGGGCAGGGGGGTGGCCACAGGGCTCAGGACCACCTCTCCCCCAGGCCTCCAAGGACAGCCTGGTGATGGTCAACTTCTACAACAACTATGTGACATGCACAGACAAGGCCACGCTGGCCGATGTCGCAGGTGAGGCGGGCGCCTGGCCAGGTTGTGGGGTGGCAGTGTCCCCCCACCCTGCTCATCCCATCCCCTCCGTGCCCACAGACCACATGGACCACGTGAAGAAGGTGGCCGGTGCCCAGTACGTTGGCTTCGGTGGGGACTATGATGGTGTCACAAGGTAACGCGGGTGACAGGCGCAGGACGGGCTGTGTCGGTGGGACACGGCAGTGCGGAGCGGGAGGTGGGTGCTGCCGGGCTCGGCTGCCCCCGGGCACAGCTGTGAGCTGTGGGGTGGCACAGGCTCCCCACCGGCCTGGAGGACGTCTCCACGTACCCTGCGCTGGTGGCCGAGCTGCTGGCGAGGAACTGGACGGAGGCAGACGTGAAGGCAGCCCTGGCCGAAAACCTGATCCGTGTCTTCAAGAAGGTGGAGGAGGTGAGCAGGGCACGGGAGCACTGGGCACGGGGAGGTATGGGGCATGGGGACACGCGGGGCATGGGGACACGTGGGGCATGAGGACACACGGGACAGCAGAGATCGGTGGGACACATCAGGACGTACGGCACTCAGTGATGTATGGGGACATGAGGTGACACATGGGACAAGGGGATGAAGGTGGATGTGGAGACATGCAGGGCTTGGGAATGGCAGCACGGGGACATTCAAGGTGAGAGGGGGCTGTATGGGGCACGGGGACTGCCCTCGCTGCGGGAGCCCACCCTGTCCCCCGTCGCAGGTGAAGGCGAGCCTGCAAGGCACGGCTCCCCACGAGACGCCCATCGCCTTCGAGGAGCTGGAGGGATCGTGCAGGACCCGCTACGGGTACACCGACAGCGCCGGCACAGCCCGGCTCCCGCCGGCAGCGCTGGGGCTGGCGCTGGCCCTGCTCCACTCCCTGCTCTCCTAGTGTCCGGCCCGGCTCCCCCCGCAGCCCCCACACCTTGCCCAGCAGGATGCCGGCAGCTAGCCCAGTGGCTGCCAGGCTGGGCCCAACCCTGGCGCCGATTCCCGCCTGTGCACCGGCCCCGCGAGCGAAATAAAGCCGTGCTTCCAGCACCGCCGGCAGCGTGCATCCGCACCGGGAGTCTGCGGGGACCACCAGCCCCAGCCCCGTTGCCCCGTTCGTGGCTGGAGGTGATGAGCTGCACTGGCAGGTCACTAGCCACACTGGCAGGTCACTAGCCACACCAACACCCCACCGGCCACCCTGGCTGCACAGCCCCTGTGTGGCAGAGGCGTAGTGGCCCGGTGGGTGCCCAGTCCAGGGCACTGGGAAGCTGTCACCGCACCGGGAGTGACACATCACTGCAACACACGGCCAGGTTGGCTGTAGGGCTGCCTCCGCAGGATGCTTACATTAATCATTAGCTAATTAATTGGCTACTCAATTATCTTCTTAGCAATTTCCTCTCGCTTTTGGGAACAGCCTGTCTTCTGAGCAGAGGCGGCTTTGGGCATAGGGAAAACAGGCAGGAGAAGGAGAGCCATCTTCCTGTGGCATTCGCAAATTGGCTGAGGCACAGAGCCCCGTCTGCCAGCCGGGTGCCGGGAAGGGATGGGCACGGAGAAGGGATGCACCCGGTCCCCGACGGGATGGTGAAGCTGCTGTCAGTGGGTACCGATGGCAGGACCAGGGTGGAAAGCACTGTGGCAACGAGCAAGGGGCAGGGAATGGTGCGGAGAAGAGTGCAGGCAGCTGGGCAGCCCAAAATCCACACTGGGGAAAAGGAGCTCGGCTCAAGCCGGCTGCCCTGGACGCACGAGCCGGTGTTGGACACACCAGAGCCAGGGCAGCTCCTGCTCATCCCACTTCCCTCCCGGCTCAGCTACATGAAAGGAAATGGTCCCTGCAGGGGAAGCGTGGGGGGATGTCAGGGCCCCTTTCCCTCCAGCACCCCAGAGGTGGTGACCCACGGCTCTGCCGGTGACTGCTTCCCTTCCCCTGGGCGACAGGAGGCAGGGAGGCTGCAGGCACCCTCCTCCTCCTCTTCACCTCAGCCCCATGGCACGGGGTCTTCTGTGCCAGGCAGGGGACAGGGCACAGCCATCACAGTGCACCGCAGGCAGAGGGGGAGCACAGACCCCCCTCTTTGCATCTGAAGGCCCAGAGACACCAGGATGGATGTTCAGGGATTGTTTATTTAAAATAGCAGAAGGTAATCGACATGAGGCTGGAGAAGAAGAAAAAAGGCAAATGAGACAAGCTTTAAAAAAACCCACACAAATGAAACCACAGAGAAACATCACACTGAAAGAAGGAGCATTTCCAGGGGCAGGGGCTCCCTGGGCCGCAGGGCACATCCCGGCCCCCAGCCCCATGGGTGGCACCCACCCACGCATGGCACCCGTGCAGGGCCAGGCTGCCCGGCCCCACAGGAGGGGGGCACAAGATCCAGCTCTCCACCATGCCCAAGTGACTTCGCAGCCCAAAGCCACTGGGTTCTCCCGGGTCCCCACCCCAGCACGCGTCGGGGAAGAAGGCTCTGACGGTCACCAGACACACGCTGCCAAGGCCACTGAACTCAGACGGAATAATCGAGACAGCGAAAAGTGTTTGTGTTGCAAGTGCTGGGGAGATGGCCCCCGGCCCGCACCGAGTCCTGCCCCACGTCCGCAGAGGCAGCCCGGGCGGTCAGCCAGCACCGGCTGCGGGAGGGGGCTGCCTCCCCCCCGATGCTGCCCTTCCCTCCTCTCAGCACAGCCCAGGGCAGCAGCTCGGCCTGCGTTAAAATTCCCTTTAAAAGCGATGAATCGGAGCTGCCCCGCTGCAGCGGGCCCAGCTGCCCGCCCCTGGCGCCACACAGCACAGCGCCGTCGGCCCCGGCAGCCGCGCAGCGCTCACTTACAGCCTGCAGAGACAAGGTTAAAGTTCCCCCTCATGAAAGGCAAAGGAAACTACATTTCCTTCCTGGCGAGCTTCCTATCGATCCAGCTGCTCGGTAGCGTCTGGAAGTCACGGAGAAGGGGCACAGTCCCAGGGGAAGGCACCGAGGGACGAGCAGCCATGTTTCCCCAGAAGCAGTGGGGGGAAGAGGGGACGTGCCGTGCCCTGGACATCCCCACTCATCCAGCTCAGTCCCACACTCCGCAGGAAGCAGCACAACGACGCAGCAAGATGGGGACAGCAGAGAGAAAATGGCAGCAGATATCCCGGGGACGAGCCACAGCCAGCGCAGGCAGACATACCCTCAGGACGGTTTAGGATTTACTGTCACACCCATCCGGCTGGGGGACAACTGGGGACAAGGCTGTGGCCACCACAGCTGCAAGCCTGGGGGTGGAGGCTGCTGCGATCCACTCCCAGCTGCTGGACATCAGGCTGGGACTGGTTCCACAGGGCCTGGATAACCATTTCCAGAGCACAGCGTCTGGAGATGTGGAATGCGTGGATTTGCATGCACACACACACGGGCTTGCGTGGGGCAGGACGAGCGTTTCAAAGGTCACTTTGTGGTACAGAGCTCCAGGGAGGTTTGGCCCGGGCAGGACAAGGAGCTAACGATGGGCAAGGTGAAGCCTGCAAACGGGGAACCCAGCTATGGCTCGGGAAGGTCACTGCAAGGGAAGAGATGCCACAGCATCACCTCCCCTTCCTGCAAGGCACTAACCTTCCCAGAAACACCACAGCTGGGAAAACAACCCTTCCCAAACCGCGGCGAGAGGAAGGCAGCCCCATGGGGATCCCCCTGCTCCTTGTAAACAGCTCCTTGCTGCGGGCCCGGAGGAAAACATGGCCCACAGCTCGGAGAGCCGGTCTAAAACAGGTAACAAAGGTGTGCTACACACGGAGGAGAGTCCGGCGAGCAGCGCCCCAGAAGATACAGCCACCCGCCGCCAGCATTCCTTTAGTGTTAAATCAAGAGCGGGACGTTGCATCGTGGGACGCTGCCAGAAACCAGCAACAACCCTCAAATGAAAAACACGCTGAAATCAGAACCAGCAAAGCGTTCCTCAAGCCCAGAGAGAGGCCGTCTCTGCTCAGAAACCCCCTGCCAGGATCAGTGCCTGCTCTGGGAAAAGTCGTCACCGTCACGCCCCAAAAAAAAGAGTCTAAACGCAGGCAGGCAGGGCTGGGGACGTGCTGCTGGAGGAGGGGACGGCCGACTCCGCCTGGCCGGTGGGTCAGAGCAAGGACGCAGCAGAGGTGGGGAAGGAGTCGCGGGCCCCTCCACCCCACACGCCATACCACCAGTGCAGGGCAGCAGTCCGCAGGGGCGACAGGAGACCTTAATTCCGCAAGGCAGCCAACCTGGAAGGGAAAGCACGAGAGGGAACAGGCGTGAGAGCAGCAGAAAACGGCCGGCCGTGACTCAGAAGGACCCTTCAGCCAGCGTGTGCCGGGAATGCCTCCACTCAGAAACCTCCCTCCTGCAGCAGAGGTGCAAGAAATCCTGCTCCGGAGCACACGGCTACGGCTGCTTGGGCTTAACATGGAGTATCTGGCATCAACGCAGGAGGGGTTCCTGGCTTCTTTTCTGGGTGCGTTGCCACTGCAGCCCCCCAGTCCCTCTCCCAGGGTCACCCCCAGCTCTCAGGGCAGCACACCGCAGCCTCGGGGCAGTCCCTGCATGGACCCCAGTGGCAGCTGCGTGGGGAGCAGCAGGGAGGGACCAGGGAGAGGAAGCTCATCAGCTTCTCCTGGGGCAGTTCCAGGGAAACAGCCTGTTCCCGGAGCTGTTTGAAGGTCAGCGCCAAGCATTCCCAGAGCAGCAGCAGCTGCGTGAGGGCGAGAGCAGAGCAGGGGGAGACTGTTCTGCACTTCGTCGACGAGAGCTTGCTGCCGAGTGCCAGAAGCCACCCCCGTCCCCAGGCCCAAAGCTCCGAACAGCCACCCCGCCTGCCCTGTGCAGGGTACCGCGGGGACTCGCCTGAGCATGAGAGGGGGCTCCCCACCCGTTCGGCCTGCCATGATGGGCCACCCCGTGCCCTTCATATTGGCGAGGCATCTCTGGGAAGGATTCAAACCGCCTCGACACAAGGCAAAGGACCCAGGAGAGAACAAACCTCCGCGACAGCTGGTCTTCCTGGGTGCGGACCGAGCTCTCCCCAACTGCCGAAGCCCCCTCGGGGAGCTGGTTGAGCTGGTCCATGATCTCCAGGCCGTTCTCCTCTGCGATTTGGACGATGAGGCTGTCCACCTGCTCCTGCGGCGTGGTCAGCGTGGTGGCGGAGCTCATGGAGTCCTCCATGACCTGCGACAGAGACAGCCTGTCATCCTGCCCCACGGTAAAGCCACCCTTAGCCAGCGCAGCCTCAGGCCTGACAGGAGGGCTACAGCAAACGGGCCCACGGTCTGGTTCTGCCCCAGACCCCCTCTGAGCAACAGCTTGCTACGAGACAGGGACAGCCACCCTCCCTTTCATCCTGGTCTGTCACATTTGCCTCTTTGCACAGCAAGCTCCTTCGTCAGGCAGCAGAGCTGTGTCTTCCCCGACATCTCTCATATCCCTCAAATACAGAGAGTGCAACTATGTGAACAGCTCAGGGGGCTTCCCACACCGGAGGCTGGAGTCCCTGAGGGAAACAGAGCTCCTGACAAGCAGGAGTTACAGCTGGGACCTCTCTCACAGGAAGCAGCACATTACAGTTCACAGAGATAAGCCCACCCTCCCAAATCCAGCAGCTCCCAGCCCTCCCGGGCCCATCAGAGGCCACCAGCACTTACCGACGTATGAACATCCAAATTCTGAACCTGCTGTTCAAACTTATCCATCACCGCAGACACCTTCTGCAGGTCCATGGAGCTCAGAGCTTTGTCCAAGGCCTTGGTCACCTGGGCCATGTTTTTCGTCACCTGCAAGATGAGATTGCTTCACCGATGCTCCCCAAAAGTGAGGTACCTCACTGCCGAGAGTGAAACGCAGGCCACCAAGAGAGAAATCGGCATTTCTGACGCTCACAGCAGCACTACCGGGCAGGAGAGTCTCTGCCTGCTCACCGGATGCTGCAGCCAGCTCTCCACAGCTCCAGCCTGGCTGCTGGTTTCTCCAGCCACGTGCAGTCAGTGAAGACCTCGGACACTGCTCCTGGCAGAACAGGTCCCAGCCCACCACCCTCATACACGCCAGGAGACAAGCAGCTCCAGGCACGAGCCTCTCCCTCCGTGCAGCTGCAGGTTAAGGATTTAATCCAAGCCCCCGATGAAGCATCCCTGCTGTGACACCACCCCAGATGGGCTCTTCACAGGCTGCACCGGAGCAAGGGGGTCTGAGCTAACTACAAAGCCTGGCGGGATTCTTTCCAGTGAAAGAAGCCCAAAGTGGTTTGAGGTAGGGAGAGGGGAATAGCCAACATTCGCTCTCTGCAGAGCACAGACCAGTCTGAAAGCCCCATGCCCACACAGAGGCTCTTACCCCCTTCATTGTCACTGCTGTCTGGACCTTGGAGGCTACCGCATCCACCCGGGAAGACATGCGGAGCCAGTTAAGCCCCTCATTCTTCTTGCGGATGGCATTCTCTGCATAGACACGAGCGCACTCCACGTTCTTCTGCTGAAGGGCCTGGAAAGGCAAAGGGCAAGCGCTTGCACAGCGAATCCACCACGTGTTTACAAACTAGCACACTCTGTTTCTACCTGACGAGTTTCCAGCAGGAAAAAGCTCTCCTGTGACCCTCAAGATGCTGAGCACGTCCCTGCGCGGGAATTAAATTCCTCTCAGCGTTGCAGGGATGCACCACATCCACCCAGCAGATTCGAGAACCGGGGGTAGGACTCAGAATACTTGGAGGCTGAGCTGGCCCGCGCAGCGAGGCCTGGGGAGGGGAACCTGCCCCCTTTCCCCAGTCCCTTGGTGGAAAACGCCAGGAGGAAGGATCCACAGGGAGAGCTCTCACCCACCTTTTTAACTTTAGCTTGTTCGGCTTTAGAGTCTTTCTCAGCTTTTTTAGCGAGTTTCTCCAGCTGCTTCGCTGTGAACTGGGGAGAAAGGAAGGGGTCAGTGCCAGGATACGGCGGTGCGGAGCCAGGGACCGGGACGAGCAGAGCCCCCCGCTGCCTCCCCCCCCAGCAACGCCGGCCCGGGGGCTGCCCCGAGCCTCTGGCCGCGGGAGGGAACCGGGGAGACGGAACACCCCGAGGAGCCGAGCCTCCCAGAGCACACCGACAAACCAGGAACTCCCGTTTTCCCTGCCTTCCAGAAGGGAAGCGCCGGGAACGGCGGCCCCGGACAACAAACCCGGGTAAAAGGCTCCCTCTTCCCGCAGCCGCCGGCATCGGCGGGGCTCCCGCGGCCGGGAAGGGAAGGGCACAGGAGCAGCACCCCCGCGCCTCCCGGAAAGCGCATCTCCGCGGGCCTCCTGCCGCAGGAAGCCAGCGGGCGGGGCGGTCCCCAGGCTTCTCCCGGAGAGGGGGACGCCGTCGCCGGCCCTCCGGGACGGGCCGCGGAGAAACGTAAGGGAGAGGAGGACGCGGAGGGCCCGGCGGCACCCTCACCTTCAGCTGGAAGAGCGTGTCTGGAAGAGAAGGAGAGCACAGGCTCAGGGACGGCGCGCTGGGGACAATGCCGGGGCCGGAAGCCGGGCACCGGGGCTAGGCCGGGCACCGGGGCTAGGCCGA
>VXBO01014067.1:51499-79043 GCA_013400135.1 Rhinoptilus africanus | reverse complement strand
CCCGGGGGCTGTTCCCGGCGCTCCGGATTTGCCGCTTTGGGCTTCGGCCCTACACATCTGCCGGTGTCGGGAAACAGCGAGGTCCGGGGGCGGGGGGGGGGTTCGGCGGCACGTCCGGGCGCTCGCCTCCCCGCCGCCCTCCGGGGCTCCGCCGTTGCCCGGCCCCGGTTTGGAGGCGCCGATAGCCCGGCGCCGCGCCTGGGGGCGGCTGCGGGCGGGAGATAAGTTTCGTGGCCAAACGGTTCCGAGCTGGGTGTCTGAAGGCGAAGCGCTGCCCTTCCCTGTCCCCTCCCCGCGGGCTCTGCAGCCTGGGGACACCGGTTCCCGGTGGCGCCCCGAGTCGCTCTGAAGGACCTTGGTGTGCTCTGGGGGGCTGCGGGCGCGACCCCGCTCCCTCCCTGTCGCCGGGGCAGAGCGGAGGGGTTGGGGCGCAGCCGGGTGGCATCGGGACCGGGCAGCGGCAGCGCCGGCGGGATGGAGCCGTGCTCTGCCCGGGGATGGGGCAGCAGAGCCGGGTTGAGGTGGTTTCCATCCTGCCCCGCTGCTCTGGCTCGGCTTCGCTCCCTGCTTGGAGCTGCGGACCCCTCCATGTCCCCGGCTCCCTGCCCCGCTCCAGGGCGGCTGGGCATCGGTGCGTCCCTACGGATCTGCTGGGGCGGCCCGGGCTCGCAGCGGCTGAGGGACGCGACCGCCGGCTATAAATACTTTGGAGATAAACACTGGAGAGGGAGAGGAACTACTTAAGCCGAGGGGACGGTGTTGGCAAAAGCCCAGACGTGTGTGAGCGAGCCCTGAGAACGCCTCAGCCGGGAGGAGGCTCCTCCGCTGGGGCAGTCGGGCCAAAAAGGCTGATTTTAGGGTCAGCCAGTTGTGGAGTGGGACCATGATCTGCAAGGGAAGGGCCACAGGAAAGGTCTCTCTTCCTGCCCGGCTTTTTTTGTGCTTGTGCTGAAGCCAGAGCTTCGGAAGCAGCCTGGATCAAGGGAAGGGGAACATCTTCCAGCACACCAGGTCCTTCAGGCCGTAGCCAGCTGCCATACTCTTGCAGCCAGCTCCCGGCAGCTGTGTTCAATCCTTCTCTGGCAGGAATTGGCAGAGCCCTGAGCACCGGCTATTGTCGCCTCTGCCACGGGAAGTTCTCCTCCAGGAGCCTGCGGAATGCTTTTGGGAAGGTGCCTGTGATGGGGGAGAACTCGGAGAAGCAGCGCCGCGTGGATCAGGTCTTCTTCACCGACTTCCAGCGGCTGGTCGGCGTGGCGGTGCGGCAGGACCCCGCGCTCCCCCAGTTCGTCTGCAAGAAATGCCATGCCCAGTTCTACAAATGCCGCAGCGTCCTCAGGACGTTTATCCAGAGGGTGAACGCGTCTCCCACGGGCCATGTGAAGTCAAAAGGAAAGTACGTTGCATTTCTTTCTTTCCATGAGTTATGGGGAGTAGTATATTGCCATCTGTTGGCGCATGGTCCCTCCATAACCCCCGAGATCCCACTGTACTGTTCTGGCTTTTGCAGGAGCGGCGTGTCCCAGGCCCAGCTGGGTGCGGAAGGAGGTGCCTCCTGCCTGGGTGAGTGCCTGCTCCCAGAGCTTTTTCCTTTTCTTTCTGTGATACCATCAATGAAGGGCTGGGTTTTACGGGTGTCGAGGAATGACCACCCGGCAGCGTGGTTCCTGCATCCCTCGGCACAGGGACCGTGCCCGTCTCTGGCTGGTTACAGTTCCCCCTCTTCCCTCCCCAGGAGGATCCTTGCTGGCACCGGCCTCCCCGAGCGGAGCTGAGCAGGCTCACGGGGGGGTTACGAAGAGCAGGCAGGGTGGGTTTGGGTGGCAGTGCCAGGCCTGTCCCAGCCTCCATCAGAAACTGGGGGCAATCGGAAATACACTTTCAGCTGTGAAATTAATGATATTGGCAGTCGATGGGACTGCCCCCGCCCCAGACCATCTGGGTGCAGCGCCTTTAGGGTGTCTCCCACCTTCCTTCTGACGCAGAAGCGCAGTGCAGGAGCGTGTCCGCAGCCCTGTCCCCTCCCTGGGGGGGAGCAGGTCCCTCTCTGTCCTTCCCTGCGTCTGGCTGTGCCCTTCACTGGCCCAGCGGACTGACTCTCTGCCTGCTGCCTCTCTCCTCCGGCAGTCGACCTGATCACCTCCAGCCCGCAGTGCCTGCACAGCCTGGTGACGTGGGCACACGCGCACGCCGGGAGCTGCCCGTCGGTGCCCAGCCTGCAGAGCGTGCTCTCCTCCGAGTACTGCGGCATCATCCGCGCCGTCTGGGGCTGCGGGGACGGGCACGACTACGTCATGGATACGGATTCGGACTGTAGCACGGTGCTTGTCGACAACGCCTTGTCTGTCAAACGGGAGTGGAGCAAGACCACGGCGCAGCGCTTGACTGACAACGGGGCAGGGGCAGACAATGCCGAGGCTGTTTCTGCTCCCAAACCCCAGCATGCACCAGTAAGGACAACTTGCCAGCAGCCCGTAAACAAAGGGACCACATCGGTGCCACTGAACGTGGAGAATGAGCCGGCGCAGAACAGGGATTCATCTCACTCGCAACTGGACAGCACGGCCTCCTTACAGGAGAAAGCCCTGCCGCAGCCCGTGTCACCAGTGAGCAGTGCCACAGGTAAGGGATTTGCCTTCTGATCTCCCCCCAGGCCTCTGGGGAAGGGCAGAGACCTGGAGAGAGGGCCCAGGGAGGGATGGTGGGGCTGGGCCCCCTTCTCGGAGACTGCTGCTCCTCAGGGAGGATGCAGAACCCCGCTTGCGGAGTGCAGGTTGCCCAGAGAACCGCCTCTGATCAGGGATGCTGAGCCTTGTGGAAGGGAAGGGGGAACACGGGGTCAGCCGACCACGTCGCACAAAAAGAGCCGGTCTCCTCGCCCTGTGTGCCATGTTCCCCTCTGACGGGGGGGTGAGACTTGGCCATCCCTTAGAAGGCTGCGTCCGGCTGGTGAGACCCCGCTGCCTTGCTCTTGCGGGGGGACTTGTGCCTGTTGAGTGGTGCAGAATTCTCCATCACCATGTTTCCCAGATGGTTTTTTCTGCTCAATCCAAACCCTGTCCGTATGCCTACAAGGAAGGGTTTTTTCCCTGCCCTGCTGCAGCTGCAGGTGATTTCCAACAGCAGGAGCCCCTTCTGTTCCCAGAGGGAAGTTGCTGGGCGGGCTTGCTCACAGGCCGAGTTAATGTGGATTTACTGCTGAGCTGCCCCAAATGCCACTTTGAGAAGAGAGGCATTAACACCGATTTTGAGTTACAGAAGTCAGGCTGTGTTTAGCTTTTGACAGCCATGGGAGATTGCTGCTGGAAAAAGGAACAGCAGCTGGCACTCACTTGGAGACGAGTCTGTCAGTTACAGAGCAGGTGTCACGGGGGAAACCAAAAGATGCTTGTGGAAATTCCAGGGTGAAGGCTCTCCTGTCCCTGGGGTGCCAGGAGACCGGTCTCTGAGCACACGAGACAAGAATTTTCTTCTAAATAATCACTAACTTGTTGTGCAGTGCATATTTTCATGTGCTGTGAGTCACACTGAATGAACCTGGAGTGGTTGGTTCCTTTTCGGCAGCTCTCTCTGCTGGCTTGTTTTTGCTGCTTTTCCTTGTAACGCACCGTGTTCTCCTTCATTCCCTAGGACAGTTGAGTGGGAAGCAGGTTCTGTCTGCAACGTCGGATGAGCGGGTAAAAGACGAGTTCAGTGACCTTTCTGAGGGGTGAGAGAAGAGTGGGTTTAAAATAGCCTTAATGTCTTCTTTGCGAGTGTGAAATGACCCACCTCGGAGAGCTTTCTCCATGAGTGACCTGGCCCTCGAGGCCCTTTGGAACTGGCATTGGAGGTCGCAGAGCGGTGGCTCTGTGGCGGCTGTGGTGAAGCTTACTTCACGCCGTTGACGCGCTGATCTCCCCTCCTCGCCGCCTCTGCTGCAGGGGGGGTTGCACATGCGTGTACTCTCTGTGTTTGTTGGCTGCTCCCAGCAAACCTGTTCCTATTTCGTTCCCCGCTCTGTGCGGGGGAAGGAACTGTGCAGGGGGCAGCGGGGGCTTGCTCGGATCTGGATGCCGCTGCTCCAGCCCCTTGGCCTCGTAGTGATTCCCCTTTACTGCTGCTCCAGGCTGGGGATCCAGAAGAGCAGTCGGTGCAGGAATGCGGGTGAGGGGTGGCAGTCGCAGAAGCCACCCGTTTTACTCACAGGGAGAGCGATTAAATGGGAAGCGGGAGTGGGAGGGACACTGGCAGCTTAGCAGTCTTTATGAGCAAAGATTTGGATAAATCCTTCAAATGTAGGTATTTAAAGCGTGGCTTGTAAATAACTGATAACTGAGTCCAGTCATTCTGAGTCTAAAGTACCAAATGGCCAAGACTTATTTCAGTGTGTCAGCTAAATCTGTCAGCTGTCACATTAAAAACACCACAACACTTTATTGTCTGTTTCCTGGCTGCAGAATTAATTGCTTCTTGTATGGCTTAAGACATAAAAGAAGGAGAAAGAAAACCCAAAACCTGTGTGGCTGCTACGTATGAGGAAATACAGAATGACCTGCAGCTTAATTAACCTGCGCCAGACAATTATATTACATTTGTGATCTACAAAATTACTTTTCCTAGTATAGAAAGTGATGGCAACATCTCTCAGCAATGAATAGATCTTTTCAGTAACAGCCGATTTTTGTTCTCCTGACAGTGGTTCAATTATTCTTGCAGAGATCTAGTCCTAAAAAGGACCTGATTTTGCTATTTGCTGTGTTCACCGGGGCTGGGTTCGCTTGGGGAGATTACGGGGGGAGGAGAACACGTGGAGCATTGGCTGCCACGGCGTGGGGGAGATGGATGCGCTGGGAAGGAAGAACACGCATTGCTTCTGCCGCAGAGGCTGAAGTGCCAGTCCCGTGCTGGGTCAGTAAAGGGCATCTTCTCTCTCTCAGGGACTTCCTGAGCGACGATGAAAATGAGAAGAGAAACGTGCAATCTTCAGACGACTCCTTCGAGCCTTACCCCGAAAAGAAGTAAGGGCCTTGCTGTGTGGTTAGCAGAGCTCTCTGTGGGAGAGGGGGAGGGCTGGTGGCCACCTTCCCTCCACTTGTGCCGGGCTGGGCTCAGCTGGGCCAACACCATCGCTTTCCTTTATGGCCTCAGCTCCCTCCACATCCCTGCCTGGAGCTCACAGCGCTGCCCCAGCACCCGGTTTCCCCGAGTTCCCCATCAGGTTGAAGCAGGGCCGTGTTCCTCTTCCCCAGGCCCAGCGCTAATTACCGCGGCTCGGCTCACGTGTACTGGATGTACGCGTGCTCCTGCTTTGCCAGGTCAAGTGTCAGGCTAAGCCGACAGACCAGGTGTAACACCCGGGGACAAGTAGGTGGGAGGACTAAAACCAACATCAAGTATTAAACCGCTCTTTTTCTTCCTCCTTGGAGGGTTTCTAGCAAGAAGAGCGACAGCAAAGAAGCAAAGAAGGCGGAAGAGCCCAAAATAAGGAAGAAGCCAGGGCCTAAGCCGGGCTGGAAAAAAAAAATCAAATGTGAAAGGTAACAAGGAGCAGGCGGCGGCTGGGCAGCACCCCCGCGCTTGGCACGCTGGCTGACGGCAGGCCTCTGCTTTGCAGGGAGGAGCTGCCTACCATTTACAAGTGTCCTTACCAGGGATGCACGGCTGTCTACAGAGGGGCAGATGGCATGAAGGTGAGTTCAGGGGTCACTCCTGTCCCGAACCCGTAGCTTTGAGGGTTACAGAGCCATTTCCACACAAGGAGAGGAGCTGTGACAGATTTAATTCACTGCCTGACTCCATGGCAGGCAACTAAATGAAGCAGTCAGAGGCCTTTTTCTGTGCTCCCCAAAGCAACAGGAGCTGCTCTGGCTCTGCGTGCTCCTCCTGTGCTGGAAATCTGCCGCTGGCTTGGCAGCAGCCCTTGGAACAAGCTCTGCTGTGTCCTGTGAAAGCCCCTGCTGCCAGGGATGGATTTGGATGCAAGTCTCTGGTTTTTCACAGTGCAGCAGCACCGATATGCCAGCCTGCCTGGGGGGGTCTTGTTTATTAGGGGAACCCCCTTTTTCACTAGGGAGAACGCAGCCCTGATCTCCACTAGATGATCAATGATAGAACCTCTATCCTTTCTTTACAGAAACACATCAAAGAGCATCATGAGGAGGTGCGGGAGAGGCCCTGTCCTCATCCTGGCTGCAACAAGGTGTTCATGATTGACCGGTACCTGCAGCGTCACGTGAAACTCATTCATACAGGTGTGTCCCGGCCCGCTCCGCTCACACCAGGCGATGGGTGTTACAAACACTGAAGGATTTATTGCACAAGGCTTGCAGGTGCCGTGGCAAGACCCTGTGCAGGGTGTAGAACTGTTTGCCTTGCCTGTAAACCTGCAACAAGCCATCACGCGGGGGATGTAAGGCAGGGGGAGGAATTCAGACTGCACCAGTAAGCGTGGGCAGCTGCGTGTATGCATTTCATGTACTAAAAAATGAGCGGAATTGATGACTCTTTCCCTTTATCCATTGCAGAGGTACGTAATTATATCTGTGATGAATGTGGGCAGACCTTTAAGCAACGCAAACACCTCTCGGTCCACCAGATGCGGCACTCAGGAGCAAAGCCCCTCCAGTAAGTGCACATCAGCCATCCTTTTATAGCTAGGAGAAGGGACAGAAGGGATAGTCAAGTTCAGCTGAGCTCTCATGGTCACTGTTCTTAGCACAGAGTAATTCTGTGCCACAGACCCTGCCTGGAGGTGGCAGTGTCCTGGCTTTTAAAGTGATTAAACATCACTTTAAATGCTCATCTGTAGTGCATGCTCCAGAGCTTCCTGTTGCTGAGCAAGCCTTACACCTCCTTCTCTCCCTGTTGAAGGCTCAGCCAGCAGCGATGAGCTGCAGCCCTGAGGAGGGGAATTGTGTTGGGTGACCAGGGAAGCCGGAGATACCATGAGCAAGCAGCACTGAGGCTGGGGTTGTTTTCTCCTGGGCTTATTCCACTTGACAAAGAGCAGCTGCCACAGCTGTGGCTCCAGGCTCAGTCCTAAGCCCCTGCTTTGCCTTGCAGGTGTGAAATCTGTGGTTTCCAGTGCAGACAGCGAGCATCGCTCAAGTACCACATGACCAAACACAAAGCTGAGACGGAGCTGGAGTTTGCCTGCGACCAGTGTGGGAAGCGATTCGAGAAGGCCCATAACCTTAATGTCCACATGTCCATGGTGCACCCTCTGACCCAGACTCAGGACAAAGCCAAGCCACTGGAGCCAGAGCCCATCCTCCTCCTAAATACTTCAGGGACTTCCGAAAGCCAGGCGGTAAAGCCAGAAGTGACTGCACAGCAGGAGCCCACCTGAGGGGGACGGGGACCCTTTCCCAGTCCAGCCCTGTAGAAACCATATGGCAGAGTGGAGATTTTTAATCTACATTTTAGTCTCCCAAAGAACTCAGTGGAATTAGCTTCAGCTTGCTCAGAAAAAGCTTGATATCATGCTGTGATTCTCCATGCTCACGTCTGATTCAGCAGTGTTGTACTAAGAGTCTGTCTAATCCCAGGGGAATGGATGTTCGGCAGCGCCCCTTCGTGGTCCCCCTTCTCCCCACGCACACAGTTGTAGAAACAAGAGTTGGCCACAACTGTTCCCTGCCCGCACAAGCTGCTGCCTGTACAGAATTGCCCTCAGGTGGCTGCAAGGGTACACAGGACAGTGGAACAACTTTAAGAAAACATTTTGCTTTGAAAAAGGAAAAAAAAAAAATTATGATTCCCAAAGCAAGTCTAAACTGAAATTTGTAACCTACTTTTTATTGTAACAAGAGCTTCATGGTTATGCTTGTAATAAATTATTTACAAAGTAATTTGAAAGAAATGGCAGTGGTGAGAAAGGTAACACCTTATCTGTAGTCAGGGTGTTCTGCTCAGCTTCCTGTCCCGGTGCCTGCCCGCGGCCATGCCTGTCACTCAGAACAGGAGCAGCTCTTCGTCCAGCTCCATGGCCGCGTCGGGCCTTGAGAAGTGCAGGAGGGTGGCTCTCAGCTCTGGGTCAAGTTCTTCACACGCGGCCAGTAGCTGGGGAGAGGGCAAACAGCTGGTGTTAGACCTGCTTGTGCTGCCGCAACGCGAGTTACAGCATCATTTTGCCGCTTCTCAGCAAAGTAGAGGTAGAGGGAAGCTGTGGCCGACTCATGCAGAAATAAGCATCTCCTGGCTGACAACAAAATGCTTGTGGGAAGCTTCCAGCACCTGCCATTTAGCTGTGCTGGATATTTCTCCCAAGAAAAAGCATTAAGCAAGCGGCAGGAGCAAGACTGTGTGAGGGCAGTGTTTAATGTTGCTGAGAAAGAGGGAGCCTGCAGCCCAGGAGAGTGAGAAGGCGGCTATAGCACTGATCGAGCAGCAGGTGTCCTCTGCCACTACCAAATGTCTTACAGAAATGCAGTGTGTCAGGGGTTAAGCAGGCAGCACCAGTACAGGATCAGTGCCTGAGAAAGGCTACACAGGCAGAAGCAGCGCTCCCAGCTCTCACAGAGACAGGGAAGAGGAAAAAAATCTCGACTCACCAGCCGTGTGTTTCCAAAGCTTTGTGCAGGGCATCGCGGGATCGCACCAAGCAGGAACCGCCGGGCCATGGAGATCACCTCCAAGGGATCCCCCTGGAGAACACCGAGAAGAGACAGGATGCCAAGCTCAATGTCACTTTTAGTTCTCAGCCCCTGCCTCCAAAAGTGAAAGAGGAACCACTCCACCACACCTAGGGGCCATTCACAGGTTACACAGATCACTTCATCAGTGACTGCATTCGCCCTGAGGGTCTGACAAGAGCAGCCAGGCACCTTCCATTTCAGGCAGCAGCAGGATAGCTGTGCTGGGTATTTCCCCCAAGACAAGCACTGGCAGCTTCTCAGCCCCAAGGTGCAGGCAAGGTGACTGCCTGCAAAGGTGTCCCTCTGCTTTGTAGAGCAAGGTGGGAACAAGAGGGCTACTGCAGGTGGCAGAGGAAGGGATAAAGAATAGGATTCAGAGTTACAAGAGGGGAAAAAAAGACAGACAGCTTCACTCACGTGCCCTCCGGGGTCTGGGCTTTGCCCTGCCTGATCAGACTGCGACAGGTCTCTCCCTTCCACAAAGAGCCGAAGCAGCTGGATGTACAAATCGAGCGCCACGTAGAGGAAGGTCTGCTCTCTGGTGAGCAGCTCGTGGTGAAAGCCAGGGGTGAGGCTAGAGGAAGTCACACACGGTGACCGGTTAGCACTGGTTGCATGGTAGACTCAAACACGGAAAGACACAACACAAACACAGCTGGTGCTCTTGCCACTGTCCATTTTACAAGTCCCATTGTGTGCAGGGAGGGCAGCCAGGGACACTCCTGTTTGGGGCACAAACCTGAAGGGAAGCTTCTAGCAAAAGATACAGGGCTCCTTAAATAGCAGACCTGCCATGATCACATATTCTCTCCTGCACGGCTAAGGAATGGCTCATCTCACCTACAGGACAGCAGTAATTACCCCCCACCAGCTGCTGCATATGCAAACTATCCGCCACATCCCCCCCCTGTGAAAACATCCCACGTTACCTGTAGAACGCAACAGGCAAGAGCCGGATGTGATGGTCCGAGGCTGCATCGCGCAGGACGCAGTATTTTCCAGAGTCTGCAATAGCCAGAGAGAAGCACTAAGCATCTTCAGTGGTCATCAGGCCACCTTGCACACTTCTACAGCAGCACAGGGCCTGCACAGTTTCCTTCCAGCCCACAGCAAACATTAGTCCTTGGGTGTGGGGACCCCTGAGTGAACAACACTGTCCCCTCTGAGGCTTCCTCTGGTAGAGGGAACAGAACAGAGTTTCAGTTGTTCCTGATCATCAGCTGGGTCACCATACTGCAGGCTAAAAGCAGGATGTTCTCAGCAGTTACTCAAGCAAGTGGGTTTTGTGCTGCTTACAAAGGACCATCAGTTCCTTCTTACAAGCAAACTCATTAATGAAAGAGATGGGGCAGGCCTGTCCAGCACTGAACCTCGCCTTTCCACCCCTCGGAGGCAGGACTGGCTCACCTTTCTCTGCCGAATGGAAGAGAAGCGGCCAGGACGTGCTCCTGTCTTCCAGGCACTGCAAGATCTCCAGACACCATTCCAGAGATGTCTGAAAATCCACTCCTTCCTGGGTGTTGGAAAGAACAGGTCTTAGGCTTTAGTTGCATCAAAGCAGAAAGGAACCCTCCCACAAGAGACTGCATATATGAAGTGCCCTGTTAAAGGACCTTTAGCCCAAGTCTTTCCCCTTGCCGGGCAGCCTGGATTCCCCCTAGGCCATCAGGCACAGGAGTCCTGCAGTGCCTTCCACCACCAAACCAGGCCACGATGGGGCTCAGTTCAGAATGATTTGTGGGAGAGGGGGAAGCTCAGCACGGAGCCACTGCACGTCCTGCACCGAAGCTCCCCAGAGCAGGTTTTTTCCCCTTCTAATCTTTCTAGTGATAGCATTTCTTGGGATTGGTTTGGGTTGTGGGGTGGTTTGTATTGGTTTTTTGTATTAGTCATTTTACTTGGAATAACCTCCCAGATCTGTTTGCTCAAGATGTTTCTTTCCTCAATGACTCTTCCTCCGTGCTCTCCCAAAGACAGACTACGAGACCAAATGATTATTTTGAACTTGAATCTGCTCCCCGATCCAATCTGTTTGGTGGCTACACAAACAGCTGCACTTCAAAGCTGAGAAGACAGCAAAGGGACAGAAAGAAGCATTCACAGACGGGAGGCTGCTTAGGGTAGACAGTGACTGGAAGAAACTTGTCATCTTTGCTCCTTCATTTAATAGCATTAAATCATTTGGAAACCAATGTTCCCCCATGTTGGCGACCTCTTCTCCAGTGAATGAACATGAACATTTCCAGCCTGGGGAAAAACATCATCTAACAAACATGAAATGCTACACAAAAGCCAAGAGATGTGAGGTCCCTGTACTACCTGTGAGATATAAAGTCTGAACAGGGAACTGAAAATAGTAAGTCATTCAGGAAGAGAAATAAAAGCTGCTGTAGTGAAAGGGGAGATAACGTCAGTTAGAGGAAAATACAGGTTTAATCTGATAGGAACAGAAGGGCTTTCAGCAGGCTCTGTCTGGGATGTTGCTGATCCCTTCCTTCTGGCAGAACAAGCTACCAGCCTTCACAGTACCAGTACAAAGCATTTTTAGGCAGCAAACCAAGCAGATCAGACACATTTAGTGTCATGAGAATTCCCTCGGGGTTGAATTTACCTTTGGTGCTATTTTTGCTGAGATGAGATCCATGAGTGAGAAGAACAGCAGAGAAACAAGAAGCTGCAAGGAAAAGAGACTGCCTGTTAGTTATATCTGCGGTGGTGACTCAGAACTTGCACTTTCCAATCAGGAAATAACATTTCACCAAGCACATTCCCAGGATGGACCTGGATGAACTACAAGTACAGCTGCTCCTTCCAGGTGAAGGCAGTGTGTTTGAAGACGACAGACTGCAGCCTGACATTGTTTGTTGCTTCTAAGGGTAAATTCCACACTAAATTCCCTGTTCTCAAAGCAAGGCTTGCTGCAGTCAGCAAGTCAGACATCAGATGACAACTTCTCCCAAATACAGGGAAAACGGAGCGAGCTACCACAGATGCAAAGCTGGAGGAGAGATAATGTTGGTACACAGCCAGCATGCCACCAGCAGATGCTCTGCAGACCCCCATCTCAGCAAGTGCATCGTAATCCTGCCCTGACATACGCCAGTTATCGCTTTTCTGGATCCCTACCACATCTCTTTCTGGCATCCTCCTCCTCTCTCAAGGCAGATTTTTGAAGTGAAAGCCGCTGTTATTCCACATGTACTAAATGCTCATATGAACTCAGTGGCCCCAGTTTCTGACTAGCGGCTTTTGGCTCTAGACCAGTATAAACAGCGGAGGAATCGATCCCATAACAAGAGGAGCTGATACCGTAACTGCTGCCTGGAGCAATAAAACTTAAGAGTAAATAGTAAGGCACAGGTTCCGCTTCAACACTATTTACCTGTGAAAGTCTCAGTACAGGGACACTCCCTACACTGAACTCTGGTCCCGGCTGTCCCCTGGAAGACCAACAGACAGAACTGCCAGGCAGCAGCCTGGCTTCCTCCTCAGCACGTCAGAGAATTCCCATGCACGGAGGACACTGAGCGTGGCGAAATGGAGGAGGCATTTCCTGGAACAGACTTAGTAAAACCCTCAGGAGGTCTGCTCCTGGGATTCTCAGCACGTCTTCCTAGAGCCCGTAAAATGCCTGCACTCCTGCCTGTTTCACAAACTTTCTGCATCTCCTTAACCTCCCAGACAAGTTGCCAGAGCTAAAATCCACAAGGACTGCTCCTTTGTCACCGGGAGAGGTGATTCTGGTGTGCCATGGATTGAGCTCTCAATCTCTGCAGCACTCTCCCCAGCTTCAGTTTTTAAAGCAGCTGTTTAATAATCTTCCCTGACTTCACAGAGCCAGTATCTGAGTTAAAAGTTTAAGTTTGGAACAACTTTGCCTCTAGGATAAGTATTTAGCAACTGGTAATTTACAGCTACATTTTATCAGCTAGCCACCAGCAAGATTTCACAACAGGGTTTACCAGGGATACAGCTGTATCTCAGGACAACTCTTGGTTAAAGACATTCTACTTCTAGTTTTTAAGTGTAGGGAACAGCAGACATTTAAAATGCATCGTCTTGCCTGCTCTTTGTCAGTCCCCAGCCTCTTCAGTGCATTTCTCTCTCGTCCACGTGGTGACTGCTGTTGAACAGTACTATGGAGGAAGGCAGCCAAAATCCAAGGAGGGCCAGAGGGAGGGAAAACCACTCCTAAAGAAAGGAGGCTAGAAAATAAAAGCAGCATGTCATGGTTTTGGAGGAAAGAAAGGAAAAAAATTCACAGCAGTGAATGAGGAGGAAATCGGGGGCTTGGCCAAAGGGTGCAAGTTTATGACTGGGACCAAAAAAAAAAAATTTATTCTCTCCATTATTTTTTTCCCTGCAATTGGATGCTACATGGGGACAGTTTTTAAAAAAAATTAAGTCTAGAAACAGACAGCAGCATTCCCAAATCTCTTTTATCAGAGACCAGACAGGCAGTTAACTACATACTCTACTACAGAAGCACGTGATTATTACCTGCCAGGAGATTCTTATACTAAATGCCCAGGTTTTGGAGAAAAGTTGCAGGACGCTGAACAAGACAGCGTAATGACAGGTAAAGAAGGAAGCATACAACAGGGAAGCAGTCAGTAGCTTCAGGAGGCCAGAGATTCACTAAATCCAGGGAGCAAAGGGTGCGGCAGCTTGAGTGAATGACTCAACACTGTGCTAAAGGCTATTTCCAGTGTTTGTCTAACAAGGACTGCCTTCCAGTCTCCTCTAAAAAAGATCCTCTTTTCCTTATGGTGAAACGCTCTGACCCATATTACACAGAAGGCCAGACTAAATAATTATAATGACCCATTTTGAGTTTAAACTCTACAAAGGAATCTGTATATAGCTGTCCTACAAGCCTCAGTCCACATTAGCATTTCATACTGCCTGCTGAAACCCAGCCTGCCTCATGGAAGAGGCCTCCTGGGCGCTGATCCCTCAAAGAGCAGGTTCTCCTGCCTGCAGATCCACGCTCGGTTCCTCACACACACCTGGTAGCTGAGGACTGCCATTCCCTCAGTCTTTCCAGTTCTTCTGCAAGTGGAGCCCCAAAGAGTCTCTTCCACTGAGAGCAAAGTACTGGCTCCAGCCTCGTCCACCAAAGCTGTGAAGACGGAAATCAGCAGCATTAGTGGTGGTGCACTCAGTAGCTGTCCGCAGGCAAGTATGCATGCTCTCTCAGCCAGGTACTCAGAGAAAGGGTTCCCCTCAACACCCTCTTAATGAAAAAGTCCCAGTTGTACATAAACACATAATAAACATGAGAATTTCCACATTGTGGAAATGCAAAAAGGGTCATTTGTGACTGCGTTCATACCACAGTGCCCTGAAACCCGTCTAGCAGGACCTCTGCTCTGCTCGCTCTACGAAGGAGCTCAAAACTCAGCAACGGTAATGCACATGCTTATTACACACAACAAATGCGTGCATCCCCATGTAAAACAGCGCATGAAGAGTTACACACAAGAGAAAAGTCTGTGCTTTATGGACTTTTTGGTTGCTTGGCATGCAACACCACCTTCCCCCCACACACACCCTCCGTGCATCTGAAACCAAGACAAGCCTCCCAGCTTCTCGCTCTCAAAACAGTCTTTGTTCCACTTCTATAGCGACACTCTAAAGAGGCAGCGGCATGCCCAGCTCTGGGCATGCAGCAATATCAAGGGTACTAAAACACTCGGCAATTTTCCAAAGGCATTAAGAATTACTACCCTCGCACTTCACAGTTTACATTAAATGAAGTTTAAAGCAAACGCTCTGAACCGATACTATATTTTCATCTAACACTCTTTAAGACAAAATATGAACAGTTACCGCTGCAGAGAAAAGCACAATGGGACATTTGGTTTGACATGCTGTTAGAACATCATTGACCCCTTCTGCTGACTCCTCACAGTCCAAGCTGGCATTAAGCAGGCCCTGGAAGAGGATAAATTACAAGATGACAACACCCGTATGTCTTTGCCGCTTAGAAGTACCTCACCAAGTCATGTGTGAATTAATCAACGATAACTGTAGGGGTCAGCATGGCCCAGGAAAAGAAACTTGTGCCCAACATCTTCCCCCACCCGCTTTGCTGTATTGTATTAAAATCAACCTCTACTACTACCTCCTCCTGGTACTTCGCTTTCCTGCTCTTTTTGGAATTTACACCGATTCTCAAAACAAAAAGTACAAGTGGCACATCTCATTGATAAGAACAGCACATAGTCAGGTATCCTGGCAAAGAAACACCTACTCTGGCTAGCACGGACAATAGAGTAGAATCACAAAAGCAGCAGTTACCCTGAAGAAGTGCGCGGTGATGTCGTAGGAGAGCGCATACCCTCTGGAACAGACGTTCTTCTATGGGAAGACACGGAGAGAAAAAAAATAATCATTCCTTCCCTTTTGAATTATGATTTTCTTTGAACATTTTTGGTGTATGGCACAACAGGACTCGGCACAAAATCATCGTGCAAGATCCTGAGTATCAGTTCAGAATGCAGAAATTTCATTTTTATTTAAAGCATCACCACTGCCTAGGTAGTGCTTTACAGTCCCAGCACTAGAAAGCTGATCAGACAGCCCTGCTTACTGCACATTGCAGATGGCAGAGGCAGTTTGATTAACAGCCCTGGAATGAACAGAAGTTTCTGGCTGTGCCTAATATGACGGTGCAGGAGGGCTTGAAAAGGCCATCAATTAGGATGAATAAGTAGAAACAATAACTATCCTCAGAGCACAAAACAGTGCTCTGGGGGACCTGCAAGTCAAATGATCTGCCCCCAGGAAGCTGCAGGGATGTTTCTGAATGTTTCTCTAGCATAAATAACACATGAGGATGAGCAGAATCTCCCTCCACACATACCAAATTAGTGTAACACCCTGATATGACAGAGAAATTGGAGAGAAGCTCATGTTCAGTCCCCTACTCCTAGGCCTCCACAGGAACATCACAGGCTTCTCTCTAACCCACTATCAACAAAAGAAGAGAAGGTGGCACAGAAGGATGTATCGCACTAGAGAGAACACCCCCAAGGCTGCTGCACATGCATGTGCACGAGAAACATAAATGTCATGAACAGCACAACGGGAAAGAACACTCCTACAGCTTGAGAACCAGCCGAGCCACTACCAGGCTACTCTGACCACTCCACGTCAGTTTTACCCCTGCACTGCGCACGCCCAGCTCCAGCCGCTGATACGCCGGCTGGCTCCACCCCAGTTTTGCCTACATTATTTCCTGAGGATTCTCTCTCCGTAGCATAAAATGCCACCACAATTCCAAATGAATGAACCCAAAAACTCATCCTGCAGCAGACAGCGCAGAAGGGACCTCTGCAGAGCTAGGGGCTGGAAAGTCTCAAGCATAGTAAGTTGAACCTCCCTATGCTCTGATATAAGCTAAGTTTGTCTCCAGTTTGGCTGCATTTTAACTCCTGTCCTAAACCCAAGTTTAAGGACTTTATCTAGAGCATTTACCAGCAAGAAATTACCATTTGGCAGATGACACATACCAACTCTGAGTTTACAAAACGAAAAAAGTCTTCACAGTCCAACACTGTTTTCTTTCCTTTTTGACATGGCATGATCAGAGCGGATGCAGGGAGCCTTACCAGAATCCTTTGGTAGGGAAGAATAAAAACAAAATTGAGGTTATCGCCAAGAATAGAATCACACTCCACACTCTCAGGGCACGTGCCTTTAATGTTCAAGGGAGTTTGAGAGTATGTCAAACGTGAGAGATCTCAAACACGTTGAAACCACACCAAATTCTTCCAGTTGCCCAGGAAAGAACTTGCATTTCAATGAGATACACACACCACTTTCAAAGACACCATCAATGGCTCAAAAATGGAAACGCACACCTAGATTTACAGCAGCAAATAGAGTAATTTAACAATGGTTAACACAAGGGGTGGCATTAAGAGTGTTGCTGGCTGTAAACAGAGTCCATGAAGATGTGTAGCCTCTGAAATCCAGTCTACTGGCAGGGGCAACTCATAGCCCAAGATGGCACACTGAAATGCAGCTGAGACAGGTGGGTACCAGGGAATAAATCTCTCTTGCACAGTAGTTACCATGACATATAGTGTCATTTTCACTTGCTGCGGAATCAGAGGGGACCGCGGAGGTACACACCATAATTGCTTTGAACAGCAGTTTTGTTCGAGGTATTATTCCCAGCCATCCAGATCTGCATTTACCTTCTGTGCAGCAGCAGCTCCTGCTGCCTCCATAACTGCTCACCCAAAGCGGAGCCATCTTTTCTGTCTTTCAGCCTTTCCTGGAGAATTTCAAACAGGAAATGTCTCTGGGCATCCATGCAGCCAGAGAGCAGCTTTCGCCTACACCGCAGCTCCAGGACCATCTCCTAAACGGGGAGGGGAAAACAGTGCTTGTCAGGGCTACACGCTGGTTTGCATTCAAACCCTCTACATTTCTCTGAAGTAATACAAAGAGATCAATAAGAAAAATATCTCTCTCTCACTCTCCATGCCACTGCTCACATCTGAGACCCAAGTGTCAGCCTTCCATACACCAAGGTATTAGGAAATACTTTGTGTGGTAAAATTCAAGGATTGAACATACAGATACACATCAAAATCTGAAATCACCTGCAGCTTGCAGAGAATATCAGGATTGACTGACATCTTCAATTGGCCACAGCTACCCAGGTCCAACCTGAAATAAAGAGACACACCAGGTAACTAACCCTGTTAGCCCAGGAAAACAATGCAATTCAAATAAAGTCAAATGCTTTCAGATGAACATAAAGCTCTAACAATAATGTTCCTTAAATAAGCTGTAGGTGAGACAGCAGCCCTCCTCTAAGCCTCCCTCCTTATTTTCCAGCTTCAGCCACTTCCTCAGGGGCATTGATGCTTGTCTGGCCGAACAAATCTGCATATAAATTCAACTTAAAAAAGACAGACAGACTAGGGACTATCTGTGACTTCAACCCCAGACCTCTGTCACCTAAAGGAAGATTCTTATGCAAAGCGTGGTGAGTCACACAGAGTCACCTCCCAGCTGTCACTGCCAGCCAGACCCATGAGAAGGGAATCGCTTCTCACAAGGCACAAGTCACAACTCCTAGCTGGCAAGGTCATTAGCAGAACCATTGCTTCTGCAGAAATGCAAGTCACGATACAGAATACCTTTGCGAGGAATCCAGAATGGTATTGATAATAATGCCACATGCCTTCTCCAGGTCTCCGTCACAGCCACCAGAAGCAGAGGGTGTTGGAAGATACCATTGATAGATGGCCCAATACTGGAAATCCTGTCTGCAAGGTTGAAAATGAGAAGACAGGAAGTCTACCATGGTATTTTAATGGTTTCCTTCCCTTAACATCAGAGAAAGTTCACACACCAAGCAGAGTGGAATGACAAATACAAGCACCCACATAAGTGCAGATTTAAGGAGAGCCATGCACCAGATACCACATGTCCTGACGTCAGCCTTCTCTTGCTTCTGGAAGTGGGGAGGTTTTGTGAAAAAGTTAATTGGAAGGACTGCACATGCAGGCCAGAGGTTATCTTGGTGAACTTTCTCAAGTTAAAACACATGCCTCATTCTAGCACTGCCTGAACTCCGAACAGACCATAGCAGTCGACAGGCACTGGTGTCCCATATTTACTTTTGTTGTTAACTTCCTGATCTTCAATGCTTTTTCCTAATTTGGGTGGAAAAGACTCTAACTATTCCTTTTTCAACAGAGCCCCTTTGCACTTACCTTTCTGAAGCAGAGAGAATATCCTTTTCAGGGTATACTTCCAGCTCCAACAGCAGCCATTCCCTGAAAGACAACTGGGAAAAGCAACGTTTTGGGTAAGAGGGCAGACCAGCAAGGCAAGCAACTTGTGCAGAACAGCCATCTTCTTCCCAACATAAAACCCACCTTCACCCACACCCAGACACGGTCCCGTGCAGATTAAGAGATATGAAACAGGAGACATCAACCCAAGGAAGTTCCTGTACTATTTCCCTTGTAAGAAATCTAAATTAAAACCCCACTGGCACTCAAAAATTTACTGAAAGCAAGCCTATAAAGCACCTCTCACAAGCAGCCACACACACATACACACACCTCCTTTGACATTTCCAAACATGCTCATCATCTTAAAGCCTAGATACCTGAATGAATGTATGTTATTAGAAATACATGCTGAAATGAACAAAGCACCATAGTCAGACAGACTGGTATAAGCATCAAAGAAAGGTTATAATGCAAAGGTATTTTAGCCCTCTGCATCAAGCTAGCCAAGCACAAGGAGTCATTCTAGTAACATGAGAAACTCCTCTGCGCAAAGACAAACTGGTTTTATATGAACTAGGTTAAAAAAAGAAATCCTGTCAAATCAGATAGATCGCATGGATGGTATAAAGAGAATATCTAAGATGTTAACCTGCTTCACAGCAAGGCAGAACCAAACAACTCAAGCTACACAGGTGGTTGAGAACACTGACATTTAGATAAAGCTCAAAAAAAAGCAAGCAAGTATTTTCAGTTATTTGACTCACCATCACTTCATAGACAGTACACAGTAGGAAGCTAAGGTTGCGGACAGGTCTTTTCTCTACAGTTCCTGATATGGTATATCTTGCTTTCTGCTTTTGCAATAAATAGGACACAAAAGCTTTACCTCTAGTTTTCTATTTCTACCTTATCATCACCATTGAAATGTAGAAGTAACATCGAGCATGTAACCTAGCGCACATGACTTCTTCCAACTGTCAGACCTTACAAGAGGCTTTTTATTGCCAATAAGGAAATTGCAAAGAGCAGATCTGAAAAATCAGAATTAGAGCGTGAACTTAAGTCATGGAAAAGGTTTATACCTGAAACGCTTTCTCCTTCAAGACCTCTTGAAAGCGTGCTTGCTTCCATAAACAGAGACTGGCTCTTTTGTAGTTTAGAGAGGGGCATGACAGGGAACTCCAGATTAGGTCAGTATTACCCTCCTCACACAGGATTCCCCGAGCTTCCAAGCACAGCCGTGGCACAATGTACTGCAGCTAAAACAAATGTAAAAAAAAACCCTGCACATTTCCACCACAGAAAAGGCCCAGTGCAACCTCTGGTTGTGTGAAGCTCCCAAACAAGCAAATACGAAAGATGGTAATACAGGAGGATACACAAAGACACATTTTTATATAGTTTTCTTTGTACAAGTTATAGTTGCCCAAGGAGTCTGCAGCAGGAAACTGAACTGAGACTGATCTTTCTCATAAGTAATAGCAAAACTTTTTTCCTTTTACCTTTTTAACAAGACTAGGAGGAAGCAAGGCACACAAGTCTTCACGAGAACAGGCTGGAAACTTGCACATAAGATAAGATGCTGCTGCAGTGCAAAACCTGATAGGCAAAAAGAAAGAACTCCATTATCTGGTGGGTTCAATCATATCTTTTCCCACTCATGAAAGCCCAGTCAAAAACAAAGACCGTGTGTTAAAAGTGCTTTCAACCAGTATGTCCTAAACCTATTCACTTTTGGGACCACTTCTATCGATGTGCTCCCAACCCCAAGTATGTTAACAGCATACATTTCAGAACCAGAGATAAAACTAAAACTTTTGACAGCATACAGCCGGTCCTTTCTCCAGCAGGCATACAATCATCAGGATGCTATTTCACATTTACAGATGCTCTGGAAATACTCCGCAAGAAAAAAAAAAAAACTCCTCAAGAGCTTTACCAGCACCCCTCTTGTGGCAAACCTAAACCCATCCCCTGGGGACACAAGGATGTGGTGGATGCATGATCTCACCTCATGCAGAAGGCAAACGATTCTTCCGTCCTGCACACTAGCAAGGAGTTCCAGTACTCAGAAACGGAAAGGACCTTTTCAGGAACAGGCTGGGAAATCCCAAAATTGGCTTCCACCTCAGGAATTAAAGCTCTGGATTCATTTAAGTGGATCACAAAAGCTGCTAGTCCTAAAATGTGAGCATCGTTTAGGGAAGGACCCTGCAAGGCAAACATAAGTAACCAAAGAGAGAGAGACATTTAATTTGTAATAAAACAAACTTTCTCAGAAAAAATTCAGAATTAATCAAATAATAGCAGAACATTGCTTCTGCCCACTGACTAATTAGTGCAGTGATATCAATTTAGCAGATGAGAGACATCAGTTACATCAAACATCTTGGATGCCTTCCTGTGCAACCTGTTCTAGAAGACCCTGCTCCGATTCTGTGATTCCTTGCCTGAAATGGTAGTTATCTTTGGTCAACCTGCAGCAAAAATTGTATGTTTCTGTAACACAGTAACTTGAAGCAACTAGCTGTAAATTCACCCCAGAATTTGTGCCTTTGAAGGCTTTTTAGCTTCTATGATAGCTAATCTAGTCTATCAGCCTTTTAATTTCACCCTTCCAATATCACAGGGTAAAGGAAATAAAACCAACTTTTCTTTAAAAGAAAACCATGCACTGCTGCATCCCAGATTTGGGAGTCTTTTATTTTTAAAAAGTGTACACCACTGAAATATTCAACATGGAAGCTTGGGAATTAGGCATTCTACTATTTTCTTTCGGCTCTGTTCATCAACTTGCTTATTTTAGCTTCTGTTAAAATATATCTCAGACTGCATTAACCTACTACAGTAGGAGGTCTGTAGGAAAACAGTCATCTCACATTCCTAAGAGCAAGCCCACATCACTTGTCTGAAATTAAGTGGAGTTTTCTTTGGAAGCCTTAGAGCTAGTGAAGTCCCTCCACAGTGCAATCCAGACAGGCAGATGCCCCACAGCTCAGGAAATGGAGCCAGGATAGCCTTTAGCACACTATAACTATAGGATTTGTGGTTGGAAAACTAACCTGATGATAAATAAGCTGGCAGAGCCTGCCCAGAAGGGCAGGTAAGAGATTCTTGTGTCCGCACATCATCTTCACAAACAAGGAGAGACATGGTCCCTGCCTGCAAAAGGCAAAAAACACATACTCATTTTACTTCTTCCCCAATACAGGAAGAGGTATTTAAAAATGCTTAAACATAATGAACCTGAGCCACACTTGTCTGTAAATACTGGACAATTATCATTCCATTTACAGGCTCAAAGGAAGTGTAATTTTTGGAGTATCTGAACAGAGGACCCCTACAAAGACATGAACTCCACCAGTGCCTTGCCTCAAATACTTGATAACATCTAGTCAAAGAGGCGTTCTGACCTGACAAGGAGAAGAGGAAGCTGCCTGCGGCACAGACGGCTTTTTTCAGACAGAGAGCACAAGGTAAACAGAGGCAGAGCAATAAATGGGATCAAAAAACAAAGCAAGAGCACAAGCAAAAAGGGATTAATATGACACGGTCCTGTTGCAAAACAGAGGAAGGGAGGGAGGGACTTTCCCACCCAGCTGAGAGAAGAAGATCCTCATAAGAGATTGGATGGTAAGCTGGGTTTAGAAACAATTTCCTGTGACACTCTTGTTTATCATCGCTACTTTTCTGTATAGTTTTTCAATACAGGTTCATCTGCTCCAGGGCAAAACAGCATAAAAGAGGGGGAAAGATGCACTGCTTGCCAAAGCATGCTGCACTCCAGAGAGGCAGCCATCCAGCTCAGCACCATCAGCCACCGGAATCACAGGCAGCTTGTCAGTACATTGTTTTTTTCCAAGAAAGTGATTTTCCACTGAAAAGTTAACCATTACATTTACAGAATTCTGTTGCATCACAAAGGAGATGGCATTAATAGAGTCCTTCCAGTGGTGGAGGAGCGCTACCTCTCCCTCCTCATACAGGCCAGAATCAAACAGAGGCACTTCCAGGAGGAAGAGGGGACAGGAGGTAGAGAGAAGGTGTATCATGATGCTCTTCCTGTGCCTGCAGCATTAGTCTTTATGCCTCACTCATTTTATATTAGATATGGCATTAGAGATGAAAGCTGAATGCGCCAAAAAACACCCAGAAGACACATCAGTGCTCACTGTCAAAAGACAAGCATTGTCCTCTCCTGATCTCTAGTCCCAGTCAGCAAGAAATTCCACGAGAAAAGGAATTTGCTTCGTTCCCCATCCCCCACCATTGAGCTGAAAATGCCAACCTGAGCACGTTAATATTTGTGGAAAGTTTTAACAAGTTGTCACAGAGCACAAAGCAGAGACAAATGCCACCTTTTTTTGAAGAGATCAGTAACAACAGAGGAGAGACGTGTTTTACTTACACGAATACATCAAAGCCCATTAGCTCTTAGATTACAGAAACTCAGAATTAAAGCAGCCTGCAATTGCCAGCCTGGCACAGCATGAACAAACAGAAGTCCAACACCCCTGCACAAGCATTGGAATTCTAGCATATTAATCACCTTTGATTTCCCTACTCTTTTACTTGCATCTTACCTGTCGGGAGGGTTAAAATAGGAAGCAGCTATTAGGTTTTGGCAGAATGATGTCAGCAGAAGATCAACAACCTGCAATAAGAGACACGCTGCTAATTCCTACTCGTTGGGTTAGATACCTAGACGTAGTTTTGTGCTGCATATATATTATGTTTCCCAACATTAAAAAAAGGAGACAGATTGGTTAGTGACGTTCACAAGTCGTACAGATCCACTGTCACTAAGAGATGGAAATTAGGCCTGTAACAGCCTAGGAATGATCCCAGCACACAACAAATATCTAGACAAGTCTGGCAAAGAAAGCTTAACTCATCACAGGATTGCTCTGATAGAATATCTCTCTAGATCTCACCACCAGACATCCGACAACTTCCAGGAGGTTAAAACACATGGATAGTCTGTGCACAAGGCAGACAAAAGGAGAATGTATTTCCTGTTCTCCACAGACAAAGCAACCTTTCACACATACTGTCCAGATGCATTTTTACCTACCCAACCCCCTTCGTTTCTCACCCCAAGCCAGATGGTACTCACACTCTGATGGCAGGGTTCCAGCCTGGGGGCGGAAATGTCGACTCTGATTGGAGAATTCAAAGTAGCAGCTTCATTCTCATCACTGCTGTGACCCAAGACGCTTTTGAGTCTGTCAGAAATCACTGCAATCTGCGCTGGCACATCTGCAGGAAAGTAAAAGGAGGAGAACCAGGACAGAAGGCATAAAATATATACAACTCCACATAACAGGAAGAACAAGTGAAATATATACTTTAGTTGATCAGAGCCCAAAGTACATTATGGAAAGCTTTAATGAGCAAAAAAATATTATCTGGAACACAGTGATCACCATCTTCATTTTAGGAGAAGCATTTTTTCTCCAGTACTACTACCAACACACATCAAGAGTAGTTTTTCACACCAGAAGGGAAACAGCCTGCAAAAAGGGGCCCAAGTCACCAGGCGAGCACCAAGAATGGGGCTGACCATCTTGCAAAGGTCAGTGTGGTACCAAGCAATGGTCACAAAGACACAGACCTGAAGTTCAAGCATGGGAAATACGTCAGACATTAATATATATATATTCATAGCTGGAAGGATTACAGAGGTCTGAAAGACTACCATCTTCAGGTACCAGTGGCAAGTAACTACTGTTGTTGCTTTAGCTAGCATTAACCACTTTTTATTAATGCAGCTTTTTTATAACAGTCAGTTATGGGTAGTTATAACTTGCCTTCCTGCATACCTTCATATTTACCCTGGTCCACAATCAGCATCCTTAGTGCAGCCAGGTCAGCCTCCAGCTGCTCAACAGGCTCTTTGGAATGGCTGGTCTCTACTTTTGATTCATCTAGACAAGTAAGAGAGAAATGCAAAACATTATCCTCTCCTTTGTGCATTGTATCAGTTCATAAAACACATTTAGCAAACTCGGCATACATTTTCTGTAAAAGCAGCATTTACTTTTCCCTAACAGACTCCCAAACTGTCAATCTGCCACATATACAGCTCTGTTTTCACATTCAAAGTTTACTATTTGGTACATCATTTACGAGTTTATGTCTAGTTGTAGAAAGGAATTCGGTTTTTAAAGACAGGAGGCAAAAGAGTTCTTCGTCCTACTTGCTTTAGGTCTCTGCCCATCACAGAAACATTTGCTGTCCCCAGAAGACTGGAACCAGTCTCAAAATACAGAGACAGACATTACAGCGTGAATACTACGTCATCCGCTTCTCCTCTAGCCCAACACCATGCAACATCTCCAGATGTTACATGTTACTCTGTTCTGTTCTGTGTTTATAAGAAGAAATAAAAGGAAATTCCTTTTACCACTAGAAAGAGAGTGCCACCAGCAACAAGCTGCCACAGCACAGCCTCAAAAACCACCCATACAGTTTGTTCGACAGGAACAGCATCTTGTACAAGGGCCAGAAATAACTCAACCATGAACAAGAGAAGTAAATAACAAAGGTTAAAATTAATAGTCATTATAAACACACTGTAAAGCAACAAGGTGTTAGGAGACTGTTGAGTCATCTTTATGCACAAGGGTGAGCACTAACAAACAGGGCAGGCTTAGAGCCGACCAATACTCAATCCTGCCCTAAATTCAGTCTCTCTGCAAGAGCCCCAGGGATGGATTACGATGCAGGGGACAGGATTAGGATGCAGGGGACGCAGATCAGGACACAGGGGACAGGGCTCAGGCTGTGCCACTAGAGGTCACTGGCAATTCAAGGACTCCTGCAGAGCTCTGGCTGCCCGTTGGGATCCTGCCCACCCCGGCACAAAGGGATCCTTCATCCCTGCCGGTTGCCAGGACAACCTCAGCAGCCAGACTGCTGCACATCTGCGGTTCCCCGGGATGGCTTTGTCCCGCCTCTCCAGCTACAGCATCTCCAGAAAGCTTCAAAGTGCCCCAAGTGGGAGTCAATTACAGATTCATCTCCGTACACAGAGTACACTTATCTCCACCACACTCTAGGAATGATCTCTGCTCACCAGCCTGACCTTTTCATTTCGTATAAACCTGTGGTGAGGCCGCTGCCTGTTTTAAGATGCATTTGAAACGCCCACTTGCTGAAAGAGATAGGAGAGCTCATTAAATATCTGTTACGCTGACACGCACTGCACCAGCAACGTGGCTACAGTGATGGGACCCGAAATTAGGGCCCTCCTACCCAGGCGCATGTAAACTATGCAGCTGCCATCCCTTCACGGCTGGCTCCGCTCCCAGCCCCTCCTGTTTCCCCAGATCTCAGTCACGCAGAGTAATCCACTCTTAAAAGGGGACAATGGTGACTTCAGACAGCACAAGTGCCATTACGCAAGGGATCAACAACAGCAGGTTCACAGCCCGGGCTCGCTGGAGCTGAGAAGCACTGGAGCTGCAAACGCTGATTCATGGAGATGTATTTGAGCCAGATTTAAATCAGCTTGCTCAGGCATCATTTGCAGCCTCAGCACAGCACAGAGCTCTGCACAGACTGCAAAAATCCCACCCGAGCAGGATAGGCAGAGAAAGGCATTATGAGCATAACTATTTAATACCTCAGTGAGACATAAGGAACACACACATATTTACACACAGATTAAAGACCTGATCAGCTGTAACTTTTTGAAAATTGTAAATTCAGAAGGGCAACAATGGAAATACTAATTTTTTTTCAAACTGATCCATAAGTAAATGTATTTTTTACCTTGTAGCATTTTCTCTTTCATAGCACAACAGGCTTGTATATATGTGGAGTACAAGTTTGAAGGTATTTTATCAGCTCTATAATTAAAAATTAAAAAAAAGAGATTTATTATACCACATAACCACATTCAAACTTCAGCTTTATTAAATATATGCATTAACTACAGCTATGCTATGAAATGTAATTACAGAAGCTCCAAAGCATACAGAGCATCTGAAGCATTTTTTAAATCATCATCCTACATGAAGGCTAGAAATTTATATCCAGGGCTTTCGTAGCAAGTATTATACTTGTGTAACACACTACACAAACACAATAGTATATATATTATTAACACATGCATTAATACCTATTTCATATGTAGTACGCGTCTAAGATCACGTAAGAGTTTAAGTTATGTGGCATGCAGTATTCACACATCTAAAACACTACTGTGACGGAGATCAAAGTTTGACCTCCAACACTTGCTGGGCCAGCACTCAATACTGAGAACACATTACATGAGGCTCCCTAGAACTCAGCGGCTTCTCTTACAACTTTAATTTTTAAAAAATGATCCACTCTTTTTTTACAGTCTGACTGGAATGATGAGGCAGGACCAAATACCTCATTTGCAGGCAGTGTTGCAAACATTTTTTCTTCATGAAAGGTTACAGAGGAATTACTGGATTTAAAATAAAGCTGTTTCTCCAATGCAGAAAAGCACTTTTAAAAATGCCTACAGGACAAGCTGGAGTTCCAAGAGGGGCTGCATTCTCCTGTGACATTATCCTGGCATCCCTCAAGAACCGTTCATAAAGAATTAACATGCATTTAAGTTTCATCTTCCCTTTTTCCTATATCCTCTTCCAAAAAGAGGGAAGCTTTTCACGGGGGCCGGGGGGGTGGGGATTCACCTTCCTGGTAAAATTTTATATTCGGCAGCATTGTCCAAAGTTTGCATAAAAATATACCTGGCCTGCAGTCAAAGGGCTGCATTGGACAACTTCTAGATAATGGGTTTAGAGTGGTTAGAGGACTAATTACAGAACTGAAGACACTTACCTATACAGATAAGCTATCTGTATAGGTAAGCTATACAGATAACCCACCCACAACCTGCAAGCCAGAAGCCTGGCCAGGAAGCCCTGCCAAGGGTTAGCCAACTTTCAGCGTTTTGTAAACAAGGTGTCAAAACCTCCGATAATCTGATGTAAAGTCAAGCCTTACGAAGAGAAAGTCCAGAAGCACAGAAAATAACGCTGGGGAGTCTCAATACCTCTTTAAAGAATCTATAAAAGCCATGCGCGCGTCTGGGGTTTTAGGGAGCTGCAAATGAAAAACAGGCAGGTTAGGCACAAATTACCTGTCTACAAACACACATCTCAATGGGAGGATCCAAAAAAA
>VXBO01014067.1:34489-51482 GCA_013400135.1 Rhinoptilus africanus | reverse complement strand
AAAAAAAAAAAAAAAAAAAGAAAGCAAATACTAACCACACGTGGTCTGAGCAAAGCAGGAAGAAACCAGGAAGTATAATACGGTCGCCTGAAAATACTGAGAGGAAAAACAAACATAGCAAAATATTAAGCATGGCAAAGATGCAAAAGTGACATTTCATTACCTCAAAAATCAATTTGGCTCCTGCAAATAAGAAATATTCATGGAAACATGAATAACCACAGACAAATCAAGCTCAGATTAGCCAACAGTTATTCATTTCTTTAACTTCGCTTTTTATTTATTATAACAATTGTGGACTTCTCTTGCAGGTGTGCATATGCCTTTTCACCCTGCACAAATAGCCTCTACTTAGATGACTACTGAGGAAGTGGATAATACAGGAAGAACCTCCCAAAATCTCCTTTGCTCACATCCTCAATTTTCCTTGTTTTGTAATTTTGATTTGGCTTATATTATTATTATAGCTAAAAACAAGACGACTTGAGAAGCACACGGTACCTGGCTTCTATCACAGATGTTGGGATCTTCCTTGTGTTTTCAAATATCTGAAGGGCTTTTTCAACATCACGAAGTGCCTGGCCCTGGGGCTGGCTCACACAAGTAACAATGAGATAAAGATGTTGTGAGAAATCAAGGATAACAATAATCTTCCCGGCTTGTTCTTTCAGGGTTAGTAACAGTTGTTTGTGCTGTGAAGGGAAGTGACTGGAGGAACACAACTGAATAATACAAAGTACCTGATATGCCAACTAAAACTGCAGGATGGAGAAACGGCCTGAACCATCGCCCTGCCTCGATAAGGCTGTTATTTACAACAGCTCTTCTGGGACAGCCCAAAGGTCCCTGTAGTTCTGTACACACCTCCTACAACAACTGCTTAACATCACATTGTTTATTCAACTGTCCCCCATGTGGACAGTATCTTTTCTGTTCTGTGTTTGCTTTATTATTATTCTATTTTAGTTCGTACACTTGGAATTAAGGCCCATAATCTTTGCTTCCAGCCCATGATACTACACCTCAGGCAGAGGCACTGCCGCCCCAGCTTTCCCTTGTTCAAGCCACAAGACATCTCGAGACTGCAACAACCCAGGCCAGTTTCTCAACGGACAAATGGATTAAACTCAGAAGAAATGAAATTAAATCGTCACTTATGACTTTCAGTTCATCACAGGACTAGATTTCATTGCAGCACATTCAACCACCCTGTCACCAGCCTGCGCCTTATGTACTCCAGATGACTGACTGTAGAGATGAGGCCCCCTACATTGACATACTTGTGATCAATATATAGGAAGGAGCAATAGAGCCCACTGCTTCCTTATCGATTACTGTTGTTACCCAAAACTTATCATGAATCACAGTATGAAAGTGCAGACTGTACATTCCTTCCCCATATCTCCCTTAAATGTGAATATTTTGGATACACCACCAAATAAACGACATGCCATACTGAAAAGAATCAAGACATATATATAAAAAATGCTTTCCTATGTGATCAAATCACTGGGAGGAGATTACTTGAGGAAAGTGTCACCACTGTAACATGCTGGTCAATCAGCAGAGCTAATGCAACCCCAGTTCCTGCAAACCTGTGCTCTGCATCCCCACACCATGCACCACCATTAGTTCTCCCTTTGTCCCTTAAATCCTCCCCCACAGAATCTGCCATTTAATTTCTATAACTCCACAGCACAGGATGGGCAAGAGGCAGCCAGCGATTTCCTACTTCAAACAGCAGGTGCTGACTGGCCGGCTAACGTAGTTGCGCTTGGCCAGTAGCTGGCTGGCTAATTACCAAGTTCCTCTGCAGCATCATCATGGAATATTAATCACAGTCTATTTGTCCCCTGCGTAACTCTAGTTTTCATGAACTCTGGGAAGAGCCTGCATATTTACAACCACTAACCCCTCTGTCTTAGAGCTGGAGAAGATTTGGCAGCATGCTCAAACTTGGTAGGAACAGGTGGATAACCTAAGCTCTTTTCCAGAGAAAAAGGGGCATGGCTGATGAGAAATCTGTTAGGACCAGCAGTACCTGCACAGATTCATCGGTGGAAGACAAGTCTTCATAGAGCCCCATATCTTCTATAGCAACCTGTGTGAGGTTACCGAGAGATGCACATGGTCACAACACAGCTAGTATTTTGACAGATCCAGAAAGAACTCTTTTCAAAGAGACAATTTTTACTAACCTTGAGGTCGGCCAGTCTGGTTTTAGCCAGAGTGATGTACTCCAAGAGAACAGACCGATGTTTTGCTGGCACAAAAGGCGGGTACATTATATGGACCTGAAACGTGAAATTCAAAACAAGATTTGACATCTTTTCCAGGAAATCAGTGTAAAATTCTGGTTAATGTTTACAGTCATTTACCTCAAATATTCCTCAAAGAAGATGTTATTGCTTGTTTTAAGATAACATGTTTTCATGGACACCAACATGCAATTTTTCCCAACAACCACCACCAACCAAAATCACTGGACTGCTTAAATTTAACCCCATGAAAGGAAATCTCCTCCTTGTAAAGTAAATCAAAGAATCTTGTACTTCCTTATTCAAAACATTTTCTCCCTGAAATAAGGTACCAGAAGTAATGCAATTATTGTAACAACGTTAACAATAAGCTGAAGCTAGTCAAAGAAACATAATGCAATTACAATAATAACAACAATCTGAACCTAGTCAAAGGCACAAGTACATTCTCTTTGGAGCAGTTCGGTATCAGTCTTTAGAAAACCATCGCTATTAGCATCTTCTCACCTTCAAGTACGGCGCTGCTTCAAAGGGCACTAGCTCTGACAAGAACTCAAATAGGAAGACCAGGGCTTTCTTACTGCTCCCATGGTGACCACCAGCATTCCCAAAGGAAGCCTGAAATGGGGAAAATAACAATGCAGCCTTTCAGCGTGGAGAAAATCCCCATCTCAGCACCACGCTGAACTCAGCACACAAATCCCAGGCATCTATTACAGATATCTGCTTCCTGTCAAGGGAATCATTCTGGAGAAAACTCTCCAGAGAGAGTTTATAGAAGTCTCTACACAAGACTTTTTTTTTTAGTTTCTTTGTCTGGTTTCCAGAAAGCCTGCCATGGATGCTCAAAGTTCATTCTGATGTGCTACCATGAGAATACTTAGAAGAGTTAAGCAAAACAACACCAAAATGCACCAAAAGACTGAGACGCGTGAGGGAACCACAGATCTGAGAGCTTCTACACAGCTTCATCTGGGCATTATAAGGAAAGCAAGCCAGTCTGAGGACTATGCAGAACATAATTAGTTTACCTTCTGATACAACATGAACACTATCAGCAAAGGCTGAATTTAGATTTGCAAACTCATACAAAGGAATTTACAGGTTTAAATTATGTGGAGATTTGCATACCTAAAATACCTACATGTATACAACTAAAAGCTAACGACCAATTATCTATAAGGTCAAACACAGCAATTACAGCTGCATGCAAACATCCAGGAAATAGGAATGCTTCATCTGCAATAACCCACAACTTATGCAATAACAACAGTGCTGGTTATCAAGATACTGAAATACATCCAAGATTATCATTATAACAGGAATTGCGTGTCTGCATTCCTGACAAATAACTAGAGAAGGCAAGATGGACTTAAAAGATGAAAGGAGGGAAGAACAGAGAAAGCCAAATAAATATATTCTTTGCAGATATAAAGGCAGTAATAAATATTAAATCATTCCTAATACCAATACAATCACTTGTTACTCTTTCTCCCCCCCAGCTCCAATTCCTGGCTATCCTGTCTGAAATCAGGCTTTTGCTGTGCAGCAGAACACTCCTTATGCACAGGTTTCTCACTTACTTAAAACAAAAGATTACCAGTCAGGCCTCGTTTAGTCTTACCTTAAACCATTCAGAGTAAGGCATAAACACAGCAGGGCCCTCCAGAGCAGCCTGACGAGCTATCAGGAATGCAGTGATCATATTTTCCATATCATAATTCTCAAATGCCTTTATGAGGAGATGTCTCAGTAGATCTAGAAACATAAAACAATAACCTCAAGCTTTGCTCCTGACAACTGTGCTGTAGTTTTCTACAGTAAATGAAAACAAATATCTGTGATAAAACATCTGCCACATAAGGAAGGATGTGTATTGCAGCCTGGGGAACCTTTAGGACTCGGTTACATTTTTTCATGCCACTCCAATGGTCAAACACTCTAGGATTTCAACTTGCAAGAACTGCAGGGAGTTCAGCAATGAGATAATCAGTAAGAAAGTCTTAACAAACAAGGTCTGCTTAGCAATGGTGAGATAGAAGAACTAAGCTTCAGTAATCACTACTCCAATTAATAATGAAGGTAATTATCAAATAACAACTCTTCACCGTACACTGAGTTTGAGAAGCGTCAGGCACAATGTCTGGCATTCATGTCACCACTGACATGGAACAGCTGAACGGAACAGCAGACTTTCTGCTGCTCTTTTCCATGCAGGAATCTCAAAACAGCAGCTACAAATGACTATACTGCTACACCAGTCGGCATGGTTTCCCTCTTCACTACCTGAGAAGCAACAAGCACACGTGAGCTTGCAGGCTTGCCAATACCTGCTTACCTTTGAAGAGCTGCTCAGCCTCAGCCTGACAGACTACCAGCGTGGAAACACAGGACAGGACATGCTGCCAGTTCACCTCGTGAGTCTCCAGGACTTGCTGCAGCTGCTGGATAGACTCCTTTGCACTGAATGCCACGAACAGCTGGAAGAGTGATAGCAATTCATTTTAGCTATGACATACAGCCACCCATAAGAGTGAAACACGCTGTCAAGATTAACATGCCTTTTGCCTGGCTTTTGAAAAAGCTATCCTGCACACATCTTTTGCATCAGCTTTCCAGGGCCAGGTATCATTCTGGCTTGGAACCAGCATTGGCTAAAATAAATGGTAATATTCCAATTCTTTCAGAAGTCATGTCATATTCTGTAACAGTAAAATCTCACATCCTCAATTACTATATCTGTTCTCATTAGGAGCTTTGCACAAAAGTCCCTGCAGTGCTGCTTCTTCATGCTGCATCCTGCCTACAAATCCTGGCAGCTGGTTGAGACTCTGCAACCAGAACACACTGTTTTTAAATAACCTAATTTCCAATACTTCAATGAAAATAAACCCAACATAGTAAAGTTCTCTTTGTGAAACCAGGAAGACATACTTTGCGATACAAGGCAGTGAGCAGCGAACTCGTTTTTGTAAAGCTCCACTCCTTCTGCATATGGATGGCATCAGACACTGTAGCCAGAAAAATCAAAGTTTACACTTCAGCAATAGATTTTAAAATACACCCAAACCACATAACTTAACCACAAGGTTTCCCTTTGGCTTTGACACCCAGATACATTAAAAACTCTGCTGAAATCCTCTCTCTCTCATTCGCCTTTGGAACACGAACTGTGGCAACAAGGACCGTGCCATTTCACTACAGCACTGTCATCTCAAAGCTGTTCTTGAGATCCCACATTTGTAGGCCATATAACGCCTGCACAGGGAACCAGCACGGAATCATCTGTTTCCTCAATCATCTCGTTCCACTGGAAGCCAGCAATGACACAGCTCTCCCACACAACAGGTAAGCAGCTACAGATCACAGCTCAGTGATTTTTACCAGAGATTTTGTAGCCCAAACATAGTTCTTCCTAAAAACATCAAGCTTCACAATTACCAATCACAGATTAGAAGCCTTCCTGCCTTTATCTCTAATCTACCAAAAGGAACACGCAGTCAGTAGAGAAAGGCCGTGTCTTGTGCTTAAACCCAAACACACAGGGGCCAGACTATTTTAGCCCCAAGCATGCTCTGCCGTACCAGCTCTCCCACTCATTTTATCCTTTGGCCAGAGTTGCTCCCAGAGGCCAGAGCCCTCCCACATCTGCTCCGTAAAGGCTGCTATTATATATTACTCCAAATTTCTGTTCACAAGACATTGGCTGAAGCTCTGTTTGAAGGCACTGATTTTCCACGTAATCTCTTCTCTTGAACTACAGCCCTCTAAAGCCCAGATGAAGCCCTTTTTTTGTCTGATCTGGCTCTCTGCTTTTATAGCCCTTGGGAACCAGCTGGGGAGTCAGGCAGCTTCTCTGGCTCTGCGTCCTCCAGGTGGACTCCATTCAGCAAGGGCTGAGTGGGATGGAGCTCCAGACACACCACAATAGTCACTCCTCCCCGCCTATTCCTACCTTTCAACAATGGGTTGTAGGTAAGAACCTCGGTCAGGGTGTGTCTGAAAAACTGCTGCAAGGAATCCGGATGAACTGCACTTTTATAAACTGACGCATTGAACACATTCAGCCTACAAATGACAAGGAAATATTCAAAAACAATACACAGGAAGTATGATCAACCAGGTACTGATTAGGGTGAATGACTCATTTTTATTCTGCATCTCTCTTATCAAATTGCCAAAGATAAATACTTTTTTTGTATGTATTTTTAAAAATCTGTTGGTTACTCAATATTATATAGCTATCAGATTTACAAATTCGAGTCAAATAGCACAGGGCCAGGACTGGCTTGATACATACAAAGTTATTAGACAAAATTGGTTTGGAAGCAGGAATTAGAGGACAAGATGATGGCACTTTCCAGGTGTTTCTGTTCAGAAGCAGAGCGAGAAAACTTGACAGGGGAAACTCACCACATGCCAAGAGGATGCTCCAAGATTGGTTCCAGCCCTGCCAGAACATGCCTTCCTACCTGATGCTTATTTTTTTACATGTATTTTCACTTGCACATATTTTATTAGCGAGGAGAATATTAAACATAAGTAGCACGGGGTGGGGAACATTCATCCTGTTTCAGTAACAGGTGTAATAGTGGATAAAAAACTCCTCTTGACATTACTCAGGGGAACAGCTTTTCTTACCAGAACCTCATAGCTTGCAACGTGGAAACATCTTCCTGCTTCTCTTTACCAATAGCATCAAGCACCCCTGTACCCCAGAGTGGAGACACAAAAAACACAATTAAGAGAAATGGAAGGACACTAAACAACACAGGAACTAACTGGAACAAGCAATTTGTGCTCCTTTAAGAAGGTGAACCCATTAGGGAAATGTGCAGAAGCCATTCAGCAACATAAAATTCCTACACATTTTTTTTTCAGAAGTGACACAGACTCAAAAACTATTAACACTAACCTTGAACCAATTTTAAAGCGTTCCCAAGAATGTGCTAATAATTAAGCCACCTAAAAATGCACATAAATTACTATTCCATTTCCAAATTCAATCCTGACTGTGCCATGCATCTGCGAGTGTGCACACTGCCAAAGCTGCCCAAGAGAAGTCTGTCTGGAGGCAGGGATTTGCACAAGCAAGCTTTGAATTAACAACCCCGGAAACCACGGTCTTAACCGCCCTCGCTAAACAAAGAGCACGCTGCTGCGAGTGCCGCACATTTGTAACAGCAGTGGGACTTCATGTTACATTTGCTAAGCAGAAATTCCTTCAAAATCTTGATCTGCCCCAAAATGACTGGCAGAGGTCAAACAGGTTGGCAGCTTGCATGGCACATTGCCTTGACCATCAGCCGACACCACTTTGAAGCCCACATACTGAGAAACCCTTTGCTTTACAGCCTGCTGCAGCAGCAGTTTTTCTGTTTCTTGTCCCATCCTACCTTTAAAAGCTTCCTCTTTTAACAGGTAAACGAGCCTGTTTTGTTTATTAGGACCACTCAGTGAAGCACCGTGAAAAGGGAATTTACTGAGCTAGGGCAGCAAAACAGGCTCCCTCGTCCCTCACATGCTTTTCGTAAAGCAGTCCGCAGAGTTAATATGTAATACTCTCCACCCCTGCTGAGGAATACTTTTAAGGTTAAGTAGGGGAGAATAGAGAAAAGGAGATAAATGCTACTTATCCTCAGGCCCAGGAGTTCAATATAGCAAGATAGTTACTATAAAGCATGGTGCTCCCATACTATTCAGCCTGTCCTTCTGTGAAGGTCTTCATTAATTGTGAATTATTTTACATAAAGAATCCTAGTGTTCTTCAAAACAGCAGATTCGTTAAGTGAAACCCCTCAAAGGTGACCCAAAAGTATACACTAACAAAAACATCTCACTATAAAACACATTTAATACATTTTCAGACACACAGACTGCAAGTCTATCTGCAGCAGCGCAGGCTGCACAACTGTGAAGGTCGAATGAAGAGCAGGTTAGCACAGCCTCTCGCGTGACTGCCAGCAGCCTGCTTCTCTTCCTTCAAAATTCCCCAAGTCCTGTGTTTATAAGGGTTATTTTTCAAGTACCCACACTGTTAAAGTGCCACCTGAGATGGGACTCACATATTAAATAATAAAGCACTTCTCTTGCAGCTTTCCCTTTTTAGAACTACTCCACAAGGTCCGTAAGGCATCTCTGCCTACAGACAAGGCTCCCTGCAAGACACCGGGTAAGGGATGAGGCTGGGAGCGCCCACCAGGAGAGACACAACCGGTGTTGTAACCCTGATTTTCAGTCATCTTACAGCAGAGGAAGCGTGCTAACCTCTGCAGCAGCACTGCACACGTTGCGGAAACATGCCAGCAAGAAAAGTGGCAAAGTGCTGTCACTAAGGAGACAGGAAAGTAACAGCAGCGACACAGGCAGATTATACGGATAAACTGGGGTAAGGCACGTGAGGAGGTGTAAGCGAACGCTTCCTCTGCTGTACGGCAGATACAGCCGACTTACCATGAAGATCATCTGTGACACAAGACAAATATAACCCTCCTGTGTGTTTAGTCTTTCTGCATGGGGATTTGCAATGCAGATCAGGAAGTACGAGGCTTGAGCTCCCAGCAGCAGCGTCAGGCCAAAATAGGCACATTGTCCATGGGACAATTCTTGAAGCCGTTTAAAGACTACACACCTACATTAGATGTCTTTGCTCAGCATAAAAAAAAAGTTTCACAAAACAGTAGTCTGCAAATCCAAACCACGAACCAGCAAAACAGCTTAGTTGCACATAAGGTTGTAAATTCAAAGCTTAATTTACTAAGCAGAAAAATTTGTCCTAGCTTAACCTACAAGAGACTGGATTGCTTCCAATCAACCTTGTTAAAAATCAGCTCAGATATCAACCTGATGTTGCAGCTGGGAGCATCAGAATGAACTAGCATAAAAGGCAAGAAATTATCTGCAGTGTTAGAAGACACTCACTTTACAAGAGAAGGGGAAAGCAGAGGCACACAACAGAGGAAAAGCATCCCAGGCAAAGGATTTCTGCTTAGAGATTTAACAAGAAACACAGAGCAGTAACTGCACAAAGCTACAAATCCCAAAACCACTTACATGTCAACATCCTTTGTAAAACAGCATGACAGATCTGTTAAAAATTGACAAATTAAGATCATTTAGAGTTTAAAAGAGCTACATTTATATGCAGAATAAGTAAATTGATTCAAAGAAAGTGTTTTGTCCCTCTTAATTTAAAGCTGAACTTTTATCTCAGGTTTTATGGTAGAACAGATACAATAGGCAGAAGGGCAAGCATTTCTCATGCTTACCAGCATTCCATGCCTCACATTCAAATGGAAAAAAAGAGCAATCAAGGTGAAACCAAGGAACCCTAAAAAGCCCTTGACACCTTACCTTGGAGAAATTCTCTATTGTTTTTTTTTTTTTTTAAAAAGTGTCTTTGTTCCAGTTTCACCATTTCCTCCCCACTCCTTCCAGCACCTGGACCACCACTCTCTTTGTTGCTCTAAGATCACATTCATTTGTACTCAGCAAGGCACAGAGGTATATAATGGAACTATTTTTTTAAACAGCCGTTTGTAAAAAGGTTCATTTTGTCCTTACATAGGGGACCTTCTTGAATTCCACCTTCCTTCCCAGCTCTGAAGTTTGCTGAAAGCCATTCTGAAGAAACAGGATCGCAAAGTCTGCAAATCAAGAAGGAATTAGTGTTTCAGCATCCCCTTTCAATCAAGGTCACTGGCTCTTTCTCCTCCCCATCTCTGTCTCCCAACAGGACTAGTGTCTGAAAAGCCTCATTCACTACACAGCAGTCAGCAGGAATCATTTATTTTCTCGGAGTAAAACTACTCCCAGGCAAAAGAACCCAGAACAAAGGATGGCAAGAAGAACAAAAGCTTAAAGAATTATAAAGACTAAAGAATTTACAGGTCTCTGTTACCACTCATATGGTTGTACCTGACCAAGTGCACTGGTCCAAAGGTCTGATTACAGCTCTTCTATCAAATTATGTAGTGATTTTTTTCTAAACAAAACCACAAAATAAATAACAGAAAATGACAGGAAGATGGAACTGATAAATATTTCTGGTCCAAAATATCTCAGACACTTTGCAGCAGTGTCACACTCTCAATATATCATCCCCGGCCCCATACACCTTGCAATTACACTTTCTTGTGATACTGTAATGGACCAGGAGCCGGACCGCGCTCCACCAGCGCCCGGTTGTGTGCCTTGCCTGAGAGAATGCACCCAGCGAGCTCCGCATCCCCGGAGGAGGATTCCATCTGCTGACAGAGGCCACAAAGGCTGCTGCACAGCCACTCCACCACCGCCGGGGCCGACGGGTTGCTGAGAACAAAAGCACATGCAATTCAATCCTTCCTACTTTTGTAATACTTGGGGGTTTTGCTCCACCATCCACTTGGACTCAAGGAAGAGCCATCTGTGCAGAGCTCTGCCCCATTTGTGGCATTTCATTTCTTTAATTTTGGACCAGCAAGAGCTTTATTTGCTTTATGAAAAGATTCCACAACAAACACATCCAAAGGAAAAAAATACGTATGAAATTGTGTGTTCAAGTACTTCCTCATCTCTGACATTAAATTAGTTCTGCTACAATTCCAATTTTTAAGATACTTGGATAGAAATACTGAAAAAAAATAAGCTCTTAATGAATCCCTTTGCTTTCCTTACATTGGAAGTACATTGGGTACTGAAGGCTTTTTTCCTATCCTGTTAGGAGAAAAGTAAACCGATATCTAAAGCCTAAAAGTTCACTGTAATATTCCCTCGACACCATAAGAAAACAACCTAAGCCTCACAAAGGGTGACTGGTTTTAGTTGTCAGCTCTGTATTGGGGGGAAAAAAATAATAAATAAATCAATTCCTAGAGTAACTATTCTCTGGAGATTATTCTGCCAAACCTTACTGAAACATAAGGTTCTACGAAGACAGATGCCCACAGCTCTTGCAAAACAAGACTCCTCATCAAGATGAACGCTAATTTTTACAGGCTAAATGAGTTTCTAAAGCAGATCTGGAGGCGCAGCCAGCTGAACTGAAGGAGCTGGGTTACCGAGCCCGTTCCCACACAGTGCGGTAACCACCCACAGGCGGCTATCTGCGCCACTGAAACAAGGCAGGAGATAAAACATCACCTAGGACGGTCCGCAGCGGTGGTTCTCACCCAGCGATTTCTCTTCACATTGCAACTGATGCAGCAGCCATCAGACAACCAGCCACCACACCTTAAACCATGCTAATTAACCCAGAGTAACCTCTCAAACCCAGGGTAACTTCTTAAATCCTGCTAATCTGATCACTTGCCAGCATCTGACTATATTTGTAGTCCAGAGTACTCATGACTAATCCCTGATTACATTTCAATAGGCTTTAAGAGATTAAATACATCTGCACACCTATAAACCTCTGCTCACCTCTCCATCAGCTCTCCTAGTCCAACGATGTCGCCTCTGTGCAGGTGCCACACAGCTTCCAGCACTGGAGGGTCCTAACAAGATGGCACAATTAGGTCATAATCTGCATTTTGCTGTTAAAATTAACATTTGGCTAATGTAAACTATATATAAAAAAATAAAACTAAATTATGTTTCTTCAAACTATCCAGAACTTACTAAAATTTAAAAATGACAACATAAGAAATACCAGATGAGGAAAGATTATATTTTGATTTTTTTTTTCCCCTACAAATTTTGAATGGTTTAGGGTTGTAGATACATCATTATTTTAAATTTTCATGATCAAGTAATAAATTTGTCCATCTTTGTCCCCCGGAAATAATGCTTATGCTGCATATTCAAAGCAGCAGTGGATATCCCAGAAAACAGGTAATACCACTAAGCTTCAAGCCGTGTTAATTCATATACAGAAACATATTAGAGAATTATTCATTAGCCTACTAACTGTTTATTAGTCTCTGTGAAATGAGTTTGCTGCTCTCAAATCCACTTCCCAACAGGAGCTAAAGAAACACTGCAACTGTATGGGCGGAGAGGCTGATGGACGCCAGGGAAAAACCAACGCTGCTTGGGCAGTCCTGAACCTAAACGCCAGGCTCGCCGCCGGCAAAGCCAGCACCAGGCATTGCTTCTGTAACGATGAAACAGCCACCCTTTGTGCCTCCCTGCAACATCTCTTCCAGCTCCCACCTGGAACAATGTGTCTTAGAGAGAGCCCTGTGCCAGCAAAACAGGACTCCAGGGTGCACCTGGCAGGGAAAAAACGTGCAGCAGCAATTTCTGCTCATTCCAGCCTCCACACAGAAACACTTCAAGCCAGAAACAAAATCTTCACACCTTGTGAAGGAAGAGGTATTTGGGAGCCTTGGCTACACAAGCCACTCGGGAGAAGAACTCCACAAGGTTTCTGCGGTGACCAGCAGCTGCCTGGTAGCATGACCCTAGATTCGCCCACATACTTTGTCTTCGACAACCTAATTCTTTACTGTAACAATCTCAATTACACTGCAGCACTTAATCTCCATGTCTACCTGAGAACAAGGAGATCTTAATCTGCCTACAAAACACACGGGATTCTATTTTCAGCCCAGGGTCAGATATTTGAGACTAGAGCATGCCTCTTTATCCTGGCAGATCTGCCTCTTCCTTCTTTCCCACCAGAGCAGCGAGCCACTAAAACTGTCCTGCTCACAAAAAGTCCTTAACTCTCCTCAGAGCACCACTTATCTTAAGAAAACAAACCACCCAAATGGAATCAAGACAACACGTTTGTGAAGCAGTGCAACCTCTTATCTGCTATCGTATTTCTCTCAAGCCATTTTCTGCGTGAACTCACTTAGGCTTGTCACCATTCCCAGATAAATAGAGCGGAGAACCAGAATGCCAAAGACGCACCGAATATTGCTGGCAAAGCACATAAAGGACTTCTGGGATTGTGCCACCCCACAGACAGCTCCGGCACTGCCTGGATCGATCTGGATTGCTTTAGCCCAAACAGCAAATCTACACACCTACTGATGGAGAGAGTTATTAGCATAGGTCATTGAGGCAGTGAAGCTAAATAGGAAAGAAAACCATACCCCCCAAAGCTTCTATTAACTGCAGTGTCACCTCAGATGAGTTTAATCCCATTACCATGCTGTAACTCCAGGCACCGTATTGCCATGCTCTTCCTAGCTGACTCCTAGTGAGAATCAGTCGTGCTCAGTACAAATGGAAAGAGTTAGACATCTCCTTCAGAGAGGCAGGAGTGCTGCTTGCCTAGCTCCCCAAAAACCAACACTTGATCACCAACATGCTGTTAACCCTCCTTTGTGGCAGTTTCACAGCAGAAACAGCTACACAATTTTAATAATGCACCTACTTACAAACCTCTATTAAGTCCTCTACAAAAAAAGCAAATCCCACTACAGAGGCAAGGAAGCTCCCAGTGAACTTGCTTTAAAATAAACAAAAAACCCCTCACCATTTATAATGCAGTTCACGCTTTTGACAGGTCAGAAAGACCACAGTAATTCTCAGGACGAGTTCATGACTGCAGTAGACCATGAGCAGTGGCAAGATGGCTCTAGATCACTGAAAAAGCCACCGAGGGGAACTGGATGTAAATCACAGCACTTCACTAGTCCACTTAACAGTTATCCCTGGCCTTCACTGGAGAGGAGGGTTGAAAATATACTGCTGGATCCCACAGATAAGGTCTAAATGGTCTGTAAGATGGCAGCATTTCTCCGTGAGTTCTTACCTTCATTTTCCACATTTCTTGACAGAAGAGTGAGCGACAGAACACGTTGTTCGCCAGCAAATCCTTGACCGTTTGAAGCAAGCAAGACAACCGCTTCTGGAATCACCCCAAAAATGAAGCATTTGTAAATAATACATTCTTAGAAAACCAATTTGTTCCTTTTCCCTGTTCACTGTTTTTTTAAGGCTTGAATGGTGGAGAGAATTCATGGGAAAGGCCCAAATCTTTCATCCTAAGGCTGAACTAAAGACAGCCAGGCTGAGAGCAGCGACACCTGACAGCTAAGAGGTGACATAAGCCAGCAGCCACAGCACAGCTTTTGTTTGGATGGCCATCGCTACGCCTGGCTACGCCGCAAACTGAGACAATTCATAAAGATGGAACCGCTTATAAGATAACTTATCTTAAAGATAAGAGAGACATGAAACCATGCCAGGGAAGGCTGAGGTACAGCAGAGGTGATAACACAGGATCTGCTTAGAGACACCATCATAACGCTGTGCTTTAGTGACAGACAAAAAACTTCATTTCCAAGCTGTCAAAAACAGCCGCTTTTCTGTATAGAAGAACACCATACTTCTGTGAGTATATCGGATGCATAAATGAATAATTGGCCACTCAGATCCTGTGTGGGTGACTTTATCAGAACAGGTAAAAAGGGTTTAAACTCAAAGCTAACATTACTGTTTTCTTGATAAACTAAATGTAAACCTTTTTCCTTACTCTCTGGTCCACGTTCGGCAGCAGTACTTGAGAGGGGCTTGCAGAAGTCTGGCAGATCCGCTCGATGTTGGTAACAGCATTTTTGGCTGCCAAGACTGCTGCGGGTACACCCAGTCTCGAGGCCTGATCCTGCAGAACAGAGACTAAACAAAAACCAAAGCAGAAAGCTGTCAACATGGGAGAAAAAAAGGTTTGAAAACGCGGCTATGAAGACACAAGTCCCAAGTGTCAAACTCCTTCCAGCACAGATATCATTTATTGCAAATCATTTTTATTTCCACATATCATTCCTTTACTGTACATCAAACAGGGGCAGAACAGCCAGGGGCAGAGGTGGAATATCCCTACTAAGCAAAATTTTGTATTTTAGTCTTGTAGGGCTCACATTAACACTGTCAAATAACATATTTAACGATTAGACATTGCCAGCAGTGTCATCACTGGACAAGTAACAAATGAGTAGCCAAATGGGAGACCAGAGCAATGAAAAGTAAAACTGGGATTGCATTTAACAGGCAGAAATCCAATACATAATGAAAAGTTCTTTCCCACGTCTGTCTCCAACAGATACTCTTTCACTCACCTATAAATGATTCTGACGATACTTCCTGATGCTCTACACCATCCTGTCCACCTGGCTTGACTGAATCTTCCACCTGGAAGCCGAATAAAAATGTAACAGTCTTATTTGTCTTTTACACACATTTACAAACCTATTCCCTCCAGAGCACACTTAGCAGCCCTGGCATTCTTGGGGGCTGGAGCAACTGAAGTGAGATTAACAACAAGCTCTTATGTGGTTGTGGTAAACCAGAGATTTCAGGGTACTTTACAAAAGACCTAAGTACAGTTATCTTCAGTTTATGCAGAGCAAAGAAGATACAGGTCGAAGTTACTTGTCCCTAGTCACCCAACAGATCAGCAGTGGCACCAGGAACAGAATTTCTGTCTTTCAAGTCCCTTCTGTGAAGCCACACTGACATAAATACCTGATGAAACATGTCAAAATGTTGGATCCTTTTCTGGTTAAATTCCTTTTTTCTTTTTATGATGACAAATATTCTGTACAGCAAGAAACATCTTTGTGGCTGAACTGTGGGAAGTATTTGAACTGTCTATTCAAGTTATCAAAAGCTCTCTCTAGTACAAGAGAAAACGTAGAATATGGCCAAGTCAGAATGTTGGCTCAAGTGTCTATATAGGTAAATGACACAGGTTTTCAAAAAGACAGTCATGTTAGACAGAAATGGTTGGTAATTCAGAGAAAACCCAATAGTCTCTCCTGATTTTTTTTCCCTATATAAAAAAGAAGCCGGTTCTGACCCCAAGAAAAAGGTGCTAGATTTCCTTTTGTCCCAAATCCAAACCCCTGCTTAACCATTTTTAGTCTGTAACAATAAAACACAGAGAAATAAAGGGGAAAAAAAAATATCTCATTTCTGCAACACAAGCCTCTCAATTTCAGCTTACTCCTACAGTGCTGTTTTTCCTTTTCACTTATCATGAAAACTGCATTCCTGGGACATGCGTTCTACAGCTGCCCTAGGAAGGGCCCTGCTGGATCCAACCTCCAGCTGGGATCTCCCACAGTAACCAGCCTGACCACTACACCCTGAACCATCCACTCCTACCTCCAGAAGGAGGTCATTCAGGTTCTGATGGTGATCCAGAAGGCGCAGAGCCGCTTCCTGGAGCTCTGCTCCGCTCCGAAAGGCACTTTTTCGTTTCCTGGCTTTCCCTGCTGAGAAGTTTGGATTTCTTTTATAACCAGAGCTTGCTCTGAAAGCCCCCCAAGGAAACCTCCCTCTCCCTGCTGTTACACGTCACTGAGGTGGCCCCAGTCAGACCCTTGTTAGCCAGCAGCATGGCAGGCGCAGTGCAGGATGTTTCTGTACGGTGTGCTACGGGCAGCTCGGCAGATGAAGCCCCACAGCCTTCAGCACATGCAGCCCAGCACAGCCAAAGCCCTGCCAGGCACTGTCAGCCATCGACATCCAAAGGCCCTTAGCCCAAAGCTCCCCTGCCTGCCCTGACACCCCCACCCCAGGACAGGAGCAGCAGCTGCGCCACAGGAAGGCCACCAGCCTTTGGGAGAGGGCTCCTGAGAGGAGATGGGGCAGAGGAGCTGAGGCGAGGGGCTGGCAGGAGCCCAGAGCACCCCAAAGGCCAGAGGAGGGGGTTGCATGAGGGCGGGGGGGGGGACACATTCACCCCTCCCTTCCCCTCCGCTGTCCCTGCAGGGAGCGCCAGGCCTAGAAGCTCGCTCAGAGGAGCCCCGTCGCCGCCTCAGCCCGGACCTACCCAGCAGGTCCCGCCATGTCCTCCC
>VXBO01014067.1:0-19065 GCA_013400135.1 Rhinoptilus africanus | reverse complement strand
AAGCAGAGGGAGATGGGGTGAGGTGGGGGCCATAGGGAGGGCTTGAGGGGGCAGCAACTGGGGCTAAACTGGGAGAGAATTGGAGGGAGGCCTGGGAGGAGCTGGGTGGTCTGGATCTGGATGTTGGGCTTGAGTGTCGGGATGTTCAAACAGTGGGTGAAACCAGTTTTAGGAACATTCCTGCCACCTTCCCAGCCCTGTAAGATCCCGGTGCTGGAGACTGGGATTCAGCAGGCCCTGATGGCTCAGATGGGTCCTTGGGGTGGCAGACCCTGATCCTTCCTCCCTGGGCACCTTGGCCAGCCCTGATGGTTCCCTGTCTTTCCCCAAGGCTTGGCTGTGTGAACATTAGGCAAGGCTGGCTTTGGAAGGTCTTTTCAAGGAAATGCAAAGTCCAGATAGAAACATGCTTTTTCTAATGGCATGCCGTGCAGCTGATGCATTGTCATGACCTTCCAGCGATTTGGTAGGTGCTGGGCTGTTCCAGGCACCAGGGTGACGCATTTTAAGTGAGGGGTTGTCCCTGTCTGTCTGCTGGAGAAGCCAGTCAAGCAGTTGAGCCCTGTGTCGCTTCCGTGACACTTTTTTCCTCCATTTGCAGGTGGGAGCGGCACAGATCAGATGCCTGGGGAATTCTGTCCCCTGGGCACAGGAGAGGGCAGAGCGCAGCCCCTTGCTGTCTGTTTTTGCAGCTTGTCCGTCTGTTTGCACAGATCACCGCTGAGGAGTCGGAGGATGAGCTGCCATCCAGAGAGGAACGAGGGGATGCCAGGCTCAGCGAGCAGGATGCAGCAGAAGGGAACAACAAAGGGGCTGTAACTGAAGAGACTAAAGGCGATGGGCAGGGAGATGGGGAGGAAGCAGAGCAGCTGGACCAAACGGTAATTAAACCACAGGTATCTGGTGGTGATGGTGGTCGGTGTGCAAGGTGCAGAGAGAAGATTTCTTATGTCCCTGTCTGTGTATGCACTGAGCAGCTTTGTGGGTGCCAGACAAGTGTGTTTCTTTTTCCTTACACCTGGGTTTTGTCAGAGGCTGATGACATGAGCCTCAGGGGAAGAACGCATGCAGGGAGCTTAAACCCAGGTGCGTGGGCCTTCAGATCTCAAAGAGAATGAGCAGTTTGGTGCTGAGGGTTAGGTTTATGCCTGAAATCTGGGCAGATTTTACGTCCACACAGGGGAGGTTCCTGAGAAAGACCTTGTGCTGTGTCCTCATGAGCACTGAGGTCAGGCAGAGCGTGCGGGAAGGAAAGCACCCTGGGATTCTGAAATGGAGATTGCTTCTCTGCCCCCTTCGCTGCACAATTAATTGAGCCCTGCACTGTACGTGGAGTTTGGGTGTTGTGTAAATGCTCAGTTGGGGTTTAACCCCAGCTGACAGCTAGGACCATGCAGCTGTTCACTCACTCCTCCCCACCCCCAATGGACAGGGAGAAGAGGGAGAAAAAACCCCAAACTCATTGACTGAGATGAAGACAGCTTAATAGAGCAGTAACAGGAGGTAAAATAATAATAATAATAGTAAGAGAATATTCAAAATGAGTGACACAGTGCAATTGCTCACCACCTGGTGATCAATTGCCCAGCCCCTCCTGAGCAGTGATCGCAGATTCCTGCTCCCTGGCCAGCTGCCTTTTATACACTGAGCATGACACCCATGGTATGGAATATTCCTTTGGCCAGCTTATCTTGTCTGTGCTCCCTCTGAACTTCTATGGGAAGCTGAAAAGGTCCTTGACTTAATATAAGCATTACTTAAGCAACAACTAAAACAATATGCATTATCAACATTCTCATTCTAAATCCAAAACACAGCGGCTACTAGGAAGAAAATTAACTCTATTCCAGCTGAAACCAGGACATCAGTGAAGCATTTGTTTTGGAGTGGATGATGTAAAGATTCCAAGCAATGTGAACTAAACATTGAACTTGTTCTTTTATGGAGCATTTTGTGGTTGTTTTGTATTAAGATTCCCTCCTGTGGTCATTACTAGCTCAAAAGTGTCTCCTTGCAGAAGCACATAAGGAAAGGGGTGCTTTAATTAACAGTTTGACATTGCAAGTCTAGCCCATGTCTTACTGGAGATTAGGATGGGGGGCTTTGAAGGAGGAGTTGTCCCCCTGGCCTCACCTGTTAGGGCTCAACCTTTGGGGTGTGCCTGTGGGTTTTGGGTGCCAGTCAGTGTGGCCAGAGGAGCAAAGACTGCTGCCTGTGTGTGGTCTGGCTGTGCTGGTAGCCTCAGCCAGCCCAGAGGCCTGTGAATGTTCTGGATGTGTGGTGTGAGCTCTGCTCTGTCAGTCCCCCTGTGAGCGGTGGCTCCGTCAGGCCCTGACCCAGTGAATTTGCTGCGTAAATGCCGCAGGGTGCACCTGCTGCTTCTCTCACAGCTTCCTGGATGGAAACGTGGGAGCCCTCGGCAGGCGTCTCCCTACCCTTTCATAGAGACAAATTTGGGCTGCATATTTCCCTAGTTCTGAAATCAGCTTGTGAGCTGTGGGGTTGTTACTCGCTGTATTACCTGTGTAGATTCTGGAAATGCGTTTTTTAGCTTGGTATGCCTCAGGGAAGAGCCAGCATAGATAACAGTGTGCCTGTCGGGTTAGAGACTGCAACACGGCATTATGAGCTGAAGTAGCTGCATCGGCAGTGAGAGGAGCCTGTGTCGTGTGGTGCTTTCGGGCAGCTGTTGGTTTCTGTGGAAATTGCAGTGACTGATGAAACTTTATGCTCACTAGAAAGACAGAAATAAAGTCTGTTCTAGAGACTAAGGGAAGGCTGAAATGTTTCTTCCACACCTGGTATATCTAAAGAGTTTTTTGCCTGAATTTGTAATATCAGAATATGAAAATAGGCTGAGATTTAACCCTTTCATTTGTAAACCTTTGCTGCTTTCCTCCATTTTCTCCTTGTGTCTTAATTTCCACTAGCTGAAAAACTTGAAAGGATGAATATTGGCATCATTTATGGACCCTCCTGCCATGCTGATCCCTGTGGGAAATTCTCCTTTCCCTGGTGGAGCTTTTATCCCTGCAGTCCGTGGGCATGCTCTGACAGCTGTTCCATTTCTCTTTGCAGCCTATGCTGAGTAACAAGCCACGAAAGAAAAAAAAGAAAAGGAAAACCAAGAAAACTTCAGCAGGGGAGACTCTGGTATGTCTGCGTTTCCTCGGAGAGTTGGTGGCTATGCTAATTTCTGCATTGGGGTTGACAAAGTAGCTACTCTGAAGTATCTGCAGAAAAGATTTTGAGGCAAAAATGCTCGTTTGTACACTGTACTCATTTAAAATTATGAAGTAGCAACAGCAGCTTTTGACTGTGGTCCTTCAAGCAACCAGGACTGGCACAGCTCTGCTGCGGATGCTTAGAGCTGAAATCCTCACAGCGGCATCTTCTTTCATCTCTGCTTTGAGGCTTCACACAGGAGGGAGTACTGTGCGAGGAGTTTTGCATTTTCATTTCATTTTCCCTGCCCTACTTAGGTAGCTGTCCCTGCTTTGCAGAGCCTTACAGAGCTCTCACTGCCAGTTGTCATTCGCGTTCCTTTTTCCTCTGTGCACAGCCATGCACCTTCTCTGTAGTTTGACATCTGATAGCTGAACGCTGACAGGAGCGTCTGCTCGTACCTTATCAGCAAATGCACTGCCAAGCGCTCTTCCTGCTAGTCCTGCTCTGTCCCCTCCATAGCAAGGGGACAGTGATTCCCTCTAGGGTGTCTGCCTCTAAGGAAGTACGCTTAGACTGAGAACTTTATCCAGTGTCTTTGTTTGTTGTGGCTAAAAATCAGAGACAAACGTGTATGCTTGAATATGCTTTATGTGCTTGAGCTAAGATAGAAGACTAAACAGATACAGTCATTGGTCTTTTAAATTCAATAGAAGTAAAGTTCAAGTGTGAGCTAGTTTTTGCTAAGTTTTAAGAATCTTAACTACTCACTTAAGGGGCATCCTGTGCTAAACATCCTGAGCCACAGTATGCGGAATGGGTGAGCAGTGACTCTGGTGTAAGTGCCCAGCTGGGCATCTCCTCCCCATGAATTCAGCTGGCGAGCTCAGAGCGAGTTCCTAAGGCAGAGAACCCGATCAAGGAGCCCGTTTCCTCTCCTAGTCAGAGAATAACAAGCACTAGGGTGACATCTGCTAGCTGCAGCCTCTAGTGAGACTTAATGCCCAGAACCAGGCAGTTTGATTTGCTAACTAGAGATAATACCACCTTTGTTCAAGCACTTAAATGCAAAGCACTTTATAAACTTTTCATGTATCTATTCCACGCGGGGTGGCTATATTTAGCTGGAAAAGGCAAGCTCACAGTGCTATTTGAGTGTTGTGAATGGAATTCCGTGTTCCACCCATGTACATCATGAGGAGGATGTGAAACGGCTGCATAAGAAATGCGTCATTTGCTATTTGTGGGGAAAAATAGAGGAAAATCATGATAAAAGTGTTATACAACTGTTGAATGTGCACTGCTGGATATGTTCTTTGGATTCTTACAAGATGGGGAAAGTGGGAGTGCAATATGTTAGAGCTGGGTTAAAATCACGTGAATGTTTGATATCTTCTTACAAGGGTCACAGCAGTAACTTAGTGTTTCTATGGAAAGTAGATGGTAAAGGCTGATTATTTAAATACTTATGATTATAATCAGCATGCCAACATTTCATGATATTGTGGGTATTGTAGTATACATAAACCAGACAAAGCACAGTGAAGGCTGGGTAAGAAGGGGCAGACCAGAGACCAGACAGCCTGCTAGCTCTCGCCCATGATAGATTTATTGAGCTGGCATGTTTGAACTCATGGTGGTGCGAAGACCAACAGCCTTGTGCAAGCTTGAGCAAACGGGGAAGAGCAACCAGCCCTTACGGGGACAGTTGGACAGGGAATGCAGGCTCTGTGTGGGCTTGCTGAGGGAATAAAGGGAGCTAAGTGAAGAGCAGGAGGCCTCAATAAGAGAGGTGAGCACCGGAGGTGAGCGATGGGGTAGCAGCAGGGTGACTGTAGGGGCTGCATCAGTGTCGCAAGGAGATCAGGACCCAGAGGCAGCCAGGTGTGATCTCTGTTGGGTGACGTGCGTGTCACGGTGACTTGTTCTGTAATAACTGCCTTGTCTTTGCCTGTGCCTGTCTTAAGGAAGATAACGACCTGGAAGACATCGACAGCCTGCTGGAGAAGATTGAGGATACCAATGGGCTATTACAGCAGACCCAGAGTGGAATAATTGCTGACAGCAGGCCTCTACTCTACATAGAGCACAGGTAGTGCTTGTTTCCTTCCTGATTTTGGCTTTGGCCGTAACAGGGATATCTCTTCCCCCAAGAAAGGAAGTTGGGAGTCTCCTGGTGCTTGAAAGCGGTTGTGATAATGGTTGTACACATCCCTGTTTCTAACCGTTGCTTTTTGAGCGATGGCTGGTATTCTCTGCTGTCAAGCCTGGTCTGAGTGGGTGACTGAACCAGATTAGCTTCCAGAGGTGCCTTCCATCGTAGAGCGGTCCGTGACTCTGTGGGAGAACCTCTGCAGAGCTGCTGATAGCCCTGGTGCATAAAGCTTTGCAGTCAGACCTGCCTGGCCAGGTGACCAGCTGCAGTCAGACTCGGCGCTGTGAGCAGCAGGCCCTAGCACAGCATGTGGTATCCTCCAAGGAGGGCTGAGCAGTGCCAGGAGCTAATTTCATCAGGAAAGCTGGTTAGACTTGTCCAACCTTTCCCGCATGTCACTATCAACGAAGTGGTCTAAACACCTAGAGTGTCCAAGAGCTGAAGAATGAGTTGGCCTCAAATTAGAGACCTGTGATGTCTGGGCCTAAGTTGCACTGGGAAGCCTGCTGGGAGTGGGCTGCCTGGTGTGTCCAGCGTGTTTCAGAGCCCAGGGCTGGTGCAGACACTTGGCAGTTCTTTCTGTTGTGGAGAAAACCTTTAAATTTGTAGCTGGGACAACTTACCAGTCCCAGTTTTGAAACCTTCAGGCACGCTACATCAAAACAGCCTAGGCTGGTGTGCGCTTGGTGCTAGCACAGCCTCTTCAGGAATGTTTCAGCAAAGGCAGAATTTTTGTTTACCTAGGGGTGCTTTTAAGCTTCAGTGACTTCTCTGGTCAAGTAAACATTATTCAGAAACCTTTGAGAGCTGGATAATCTCCGAGTGGGTGAGGATTGTCAGTGCTGTGTCTCAGCCTTCCACTCTCTCTCTTGAAGCTCCGCTTGCTGTATGGCAGAGAATCCCCTCTCAAACATGCCTCCCTTCTTTGGGCTAAATGTTAGGCCAAGAAAACTGTAGGTGTTGTCATGCTTTGATATGAGATCTTGTTTTTTTAAAAAAAAAATTAATCCTTGCCAGCCCCAGCCTGCATGCAGCGGTTAGGGTGTGCCCCTCCAAACTGCGGGCTGCCATGCTAGACTTGACAGCAGGTAAGTATCTCCTGTTTTCCAGGCACACGTACCCTGAGCATGCGCTCCTGCACAGCAGCTGTCCGGGGAGTATCCCAGACTAAGGCCCCAGCTGCCCTGGAGAGGGCAGCAGAAGTATTCCCCAGCTCAGCACTGTTTAGGAGCAGAGCACAAAGGAAGCATGCATCTGATTGAAAGAGTGTTTTGATGCCTCCTGTTCTGACCATTTTTAGATTCCTTTCGGTTTGTTGTGTGAGATCAGTGGGGTGTGTGACAGTTCAAGGTACAGAACACTTGGCACTGATGGAGAAGACTTGAGTGTGAGACTTTGGGCTACGTTTAAGTGACGGTAGCTTTTCTTTCTCGTTTCAACCTTCAGAAACCTGAACCCAGAGAATGAGTTGAAGAGATACTTCGGGGCTCGTGCTGTTCTTGGTGATCAGAGGTTAGTCCAGAATTTAATGTTAAACCCTTTCAAATTCCAAGTCAGTGTGTCCAACTTGGCTCCAAGTCCGAGCCCCCAGTGCCACACCTAGGCAGGGAATCCAGGGTTCAGGGTGTCTTACTTATTTACTAGTTACTTGTTGGGACAGGAGAGTATTCTTTTCTGATGGTGGGGGGTGTAGGACTTCTCCAGGCTTTTGCGAGTATTTGCTTTTTCTTCTGCTGATTTCCTCTCTCATTTACTGTCAAACACCCTTTTAAAGTCCTTTCACTCAAATTCATAGAGTATAGGCTCTTAGACTTTTTTTTTCCTTTCTCTAGCAATTGTTGCTTGTTGCTATTTGCCCCCTGAATACTTTTCAGGGGATTGTATGAACTTGCTTTCAGGGAATCAACTGCTTCTTGGGTGTGAGGTGTCTATGCAGTTATCCATTGCACTGTGGTTAGTGTTACCTGGAAATCCCTGCTTTCATGAACTGGTTGAAAAATGTGCACCTAAGAAGGGTATAAGCTCAGAGCAGCGATGGTGGAAGCAGAAGCCTTCTCTGAGAGAGTCTGTGGAAGAATATTTAGCACCTGAGGAAAAAGCAGCAGTCCCTTGCTGAGGAGACATGACTTTCTTAGAATAGCCTTGATTTCTGAATTCTTCCTTCCCCAAACCAATAAATTGGTTGCATTCATGAGTATGGCTTAACTAAATCAGTTGACATTTGAAGGCAGTGCTGGGAAGAGAGATGAGTCAGAGGGGTATGGGGCTCTCTTAACTGGACCTGGAGAGCTGTTGGAAGCAAAGAGGCAGCTGAGAACTTAGCAGGAATAAAAACAGGGGAGAGAAGCTGTTGTAGTGGAAATGCTGGAGGCACTGGCTGGCCCAGAGAGGAATGGTTCAAGTAAGGCAGAGCCTGAGCAAAGGTATGTTGTGTCTTGAAGGTAAAAACATGTTAAAGCTCTGGGCAAAAGCTCCATGTGGCAGGGCTGCAGCTAGGGAAGAAGGTGGATCTCTTTTTCCCTGAATCATCGTTTTTCTGTCTGCTTTCAGCCCTCCTCGTTCTGTTAGTACAGAGAAACTGTGACCTGTCATATTTATTTCCTCAGGCAAAGGCAGCGCCAGTGTGTCCGTGGCACGTGGCTGACGACTCCCCAGAGCACCTGGCCACGCTACACCAGAACAGGTGAGGCTTTCACTGCCACCTCCCGAAGCACCACGCTGCCACTAGCCACTGGGGTGCCTCGGTCCCGTGACTGTGATGGCACGGACGGCTGCTCTTGCCACCCTGGCTTTCCTAGAGCATCCGCGCATGGAAACCGGAGCTGGTTTCATCAGCTTCGTGCTGGCTGATGCAGAAAGGGAATTGTTTGTCAGCTGATGAAAATATTCTTTCTCAACAGGCAGAACTCTGTTGTATCGTATCTTAGTATTTGAGCTTTTTTCCCTCCTTATTTGAGGTAGCAGGTGATGAGTACTTCCCTTCTTAACAGCAGTCTTGCTGGATAATGAGAAGTGTCCATGGGGAGAGCAAGCTGCCTGGGCTTCTTGGGTGGGTTTTGGACTTTGGCACATGGGAGGAGGGAAAGGACTGAAATTCTCTGGGCGTTTCTGAAAACACATCTGGTGTTGGACCCAATGATATGAATGAACTTTCTGTGTGATAAGAAAGTGGAAGAGCTTCTCTTGCTGCTGTGCTCGCCGGCTGGCAGCAGTGATACCCATGTCTCCAATGCACCTTCTAGGTATTGTCATGGAGCTGCTGGACACCAAGGGGGGAGTGCAGTACTTCACGTTTGAGCACCATCGCAAGTACCAGGAAGTGCAGTTGAAGTTCCTGGAAAATGTAGAGACCATGGACCCCAACAGTGTTGTGGTATGTTGTGAAATTGGGTTGCCCATGCTGTTACCTCCTGCGTTCCTGCAGCCCCTTTCCCTGGCAGAGGAAGTGGGCTGATGCATCCCAGGGCTTATTTTTCGCTGGTCTCATTTTGAGCAGTAGAGCCCTGTGCCCCTTCTGTATGGAGCAAGACAGCGTTAGTTGATGAGTTCTGTTCTCATCTTATGAATAAGATAAGTGACCACCTTGGTGCAAATGAGGTCCAGTGGCTGGTGGTGGACCCTCGTCTCTGCCCAAGAGCATGCCAGGTAGCCATCTGGAAGAGGACCGTGCAGGAAATGACCGTTTTGCTGAAAGGGTAGGAATAAAGCTCCCTTGTCTCAACTCTTCAGCTGGGAAAGGAAAAATATTGTATAAACCCATCTTTAAATGGGAATCTAAACTAACAGCTGTTCTATTTATAAACTCTTGCATGGATGAAAAATGTGTCTTTCCTTGGTATTTCAGCAAAACAGTCTTTGTGTTGGAAGTTCTTCATGCGTGTCCAAGCTCATTAAACTGTATGGTAACATTTATACTTTGTAGTGATAAGCAACAGTAAAATTGCTCTGCACCCTGATGAACCATAATTGAGGTATTTTTGCTCTGAAAACCCTGGACACATGAGCTCAGATATATGCCCTGGAGAAGTTTCTTAAAGAGGCCATTGTGTACTAAATAAAGTTTACTTCCTTCTGCTTTCCCACACTCTGCTCATGGCCGCTGCTCCCCCCAGCTCATCAGTTCTGCCTGCTGACTGGGCTGGGATTCGCATTCAATGGTGCATAGTAATTCCTATGCAGCAGTGATCGACCTGAGAGCCAGTGTCCTAAGGACAGCTCAGACATGGTCTCACGGCTGCACAGAGCGGGACAGGTTTTCCCTGGACATCTCAGTCTTTATGCTCTGTCCCTGTTAAGCGGGTATGGCTATGTTTGAAGATGTTCCTACAACTTTAGTCTTTCAATTTTCTGTTAAGGGTAAAATCTAACAGGCAGGGGTTTGCTGATGTCAGAAATACTTCAAACCTCCAACCAGTTTATCTGTGACGGGCACAGTTTCACACAGCTGGACCCCAGATATGCCTGACTACTATGGTTTCAGGCTGCAAAACGTGATTTTTTGGAAGTTCTGCTCATTGAGTGTTTTTGTGCTCTTGCCAGTGGGTTAAAACGGTTTTGCTGGTGAAGTTGCAAGTGCATGAAGAGCACTTCTTCCCATCACAATGGCCCTCTGTGCTCCATCCCTTCCAAAAAAGGAGGACTATAAAGGAACTTTAGGGCAATCAAGGAAGGGGTAAAATGTCAGGCGAGTGGCACTGAGACAAAGGCGCTGGGCTGGGCCAGCCTAGAACATAAAGGCTGTACTGTAGGTGGGCATGCTGGCCACCACCCTGCAGAGCTACGACTTCTGGAGCTTTTGAAATCGTTTTTTTCTTTTCAGTTTTTTTTGGGAAAGAAAAAATAATCCCAAAATTAAACTTTGAGGAGATCTGAAGTAGCTTCAATATTTTCATATTGAAACTGAATTTTAGGCACTTGGAAAAAGTAGCTTGTTTATAATGTAATTAGTGAATGCAGAGGTTTCTGAGGTGTGGTTAAACTTCTCTTCTGAAGCCCAGAAAAAAGTATTTTAAATCCATTACCATTCAGGAGATGAATCCTGGAATTGTAATAGATGTGTCAAAATGTCCTCTTGGTACCCAGAGGAAGCAGAAGTCTGATATAATGCTTAGAATTTTTAAGGGATAGAGAATAAAACAAAAATGTAATTATGCCTGCTGCCTGCATGTTGAGTATCGTATGCAGGTCTGGGCCCTCACCTTCAAAAGGCTATGGTGGAGCTGTGAGGGATTCAGAGGAGGACAGCAAAGATGATCAAAGGGCTAACACGGCCTCTGAGCTCGAAAAGCTGGGTTGACTGGGAGGGAGGTGCCTGAGGAAAGCTGCCATTGAGGGCCCAGATCTTGCATGGAGTAGGGAGAGATCTCCCTGCTGGTCCTTCCAACACATGGATGGGGCTGGCAGTTTGGGATTAAAGCAGGTTCTTTACATTTTGTGCTTAAGTGGAGGCTTTCTGTATCACAGAGCTAGGGTGCTGGGAGGGTACCTGGGTCAGTAAGTGAGCAAAATGAGGAGACGCCATTAACATCAGTGGCATCTTTGACACTGGAGGTCCCTGAACCCCTAGGGGTTGGCAGATTAAAGTGTGCTGGGAGTCATCGCATGTGCCTAGCTTCATGCCCTCTTTCCCAGGCATCTGCTTTTGGAGGCAGGGCAAGATTGACCCCTACTCTGACCCAGCGTGACAGTTCTTAGGCTCTTTTAATCCATAGTTTTAACTTTTCACATGAGGTGTGTCCCCAGCCTTGCACTGCAGTCGAAGTGTTTGCTTTCTAATGATGTGGGACAGGATTTCTTCACCTTCAGAGCCAGGGGCAAGAACAGCCCCTTTCTGGTAGGCACAGTGTCAGGGCATTTGCCTCCCTGCCACACTTACAGAGCTTGCCTCGTAGGCAGAGTGCATGAGAAACCCATGATTTGTGCCATCATGTAATCAAGCTCATGCTCTTCTGTAGCCGCTGCTTCAGGCGCTGGAACCGTACCATGTGGACTCGCTTCTGCTGCTCAGCGACGTGTGCCGGATGCAGGAAGATCAGGAGATGGCCCGTGAGCTCGTAGGTAAGAGCTGAAGTGAGGAGCAGGTGTTCTGGTGTGAATTAGTAATTGAGGGGGTTTGGTTCAGTTTTTGTTTTGTTTCAGCAGAAACGCAGCAAACCAGAAGGGTTGGTTTGGTTGTGTCTGTGACTCTGGGCCATGAGCACTCGGCCTTATGTGATCCTGCAGACCAGCAGCTTTTGCTGGAGGCTCTTAAATGGAGCCGGACATGCTTGTCTGAGGCAAAGCACATCAGCATTCACCTTCAAAATGAATGGACAGATTGTCTGGACATGGAGGGTGGTGGCGTGTGTCTCACTTGTAGGACATCCCTTGCAGGAGGAGGGTCTGATTTAGTAGCTACCGAGACCTGCAGTGTGAGGGCTGCTCCAGGAAGCCTGTGCCCTCTGCGGGGAGCCTGCCCAGCCCTCCAGGCCAACCTCTTTTGCCTTCCTCTGACCAGCACATTGCAGGTCAGCAGGTCGGGCTTTGCTCCTCTGGGCACTGCAGGCTGCCTGGGGGCAGGAGGCATCCTGGAGAGTGGCTGCCCCTCGCGCTGCCATGCTGCAGTCTGAGATGTGCTGTTTGGTAACCGGGGCACGTGCTCTGCAGCATGATAGGAGGGCACAGGGGTGAGGTGAGGACAGGATCTTTGGCTTCCCTGTGTGAAGATAGTTGTGGCAGAGGCAGCTGTTCCAGCCTCAATCCCAGACCTCCTCCAGGAGAGTCACTTTTCCCAACCGGAGCATAATCTAATACCCTCATAAGGGGACAAGGCTCTCTTGCCTGGGTATCTGCTGCGACCACATACTCTGAAGTAGCTTTGTGCCTTGCTGGGCTGTGAACAAGTTTATTTCATGGGTGCCAGAGCTCTCAATTATCAGTCTCTTCTGGGCTAAACCGACTGCTGTTTTGTGAGCAGTGGGACTGCATGGGGCGCCAGGGTGGTGGCTTGCCCTGACGCTGTCCTTGCTGTCTGCAGAGCAGGCGCTGTACAGCCTGGAGTGCTCCTTCCACCCCCTCTTCAGTCTCACCAGCGGGACCTGCAGGTTGGACTACCGGCGGCCAGAGAACAGGTAGGCGGCACGCCGGCCTGTCCCGCATCTGTCGGAGAGCCGTCGCGGCATGCCCTGGCCTACTTTGGACACAGAGTCCCAGATTCACAGCGTCTGCTGCATCATCCCCGGTGGTGGGGGACCTTGAATGTCCCTTCCTGTTGGAACGAGCTCTGCCACTCGGTGGTCGGTGGCAGTGCCCCTCGGCAAGGCAGCAGTGGGGCTCCTGAGATGGGTGCTGGGCTACCAGCAGCTCTTGCACTGAGGTTTCTTTGCAAAGCATCCTCTTTCCTGGGGGATTTCTCACTGGAGCAGTAACTGCTCCCTCGTGTCTCATCCTTCTCATGAAATTAGTACCCCTTAGCCTAAAATGGCACTTATTTTTGTCACAAAAATACTCGCTGCGTGTTTACAGCTGTGTTTGGTCACTTGTGTGCTGCCTGCCCGGCCTTGTCCCCAGCGCTCGCGCTGCTCCCAGACGGCTCTTTATGTAATGACAGCTCTGCAGCTGCGGGGAAAGGTGACTTTATTCTGGGAATTTTCCAGTCAGCTGACCCAAGTCATCCTTCCCAAATGGCTGTACCTGGAGGTTGCTCAGATTTCCAGTACCTGCTCACTGATGGGCTTGGTGCTGTCTGTGACGTGAACGCAGCGATCTGTATTGTGCCCGATTTCAGTGTTGGTCATCCCCCCGTACATGTCATGCATACACTGTGTCACTATCCCTGCGCGGCTGGGACAAGGCAGAATGCAGAGTTTGGGGATTTACCTGTTTCTCATGTCCTGAGTTGTTGGCCGATCTGTGAGAGCACAAGGCTGCAGGGCCTCTGGGAGCAGAGAGAGAGCAGGCCGTAGGTTCGCTGTCCCTATGCTTGCACAAAGAAATAAAAAAAAGAAAAGATGGGATCGTGGAGGGTCTGTGTCACTCCATATTGCAGCAGGCTGGGTCCCCTGACCCCCCTGACTGCACTGTGGCACTGATGCTTGGAGCATGGGGAGCTGGTGCTGAATGTGGGTCCCTATTTTTGAGTGGCACAAGGTGCTTCTCCAAATCTGGCTTCTAAAACCTACTCCTTTTCCCCATGCAGGTCTTTTTTCCTGGCTCTATTCAAGCACCTGATTTTGCTGGAGAAGAGAGGCTGTCCCCGGACAGCCCTAGAGTTCTGCAAGCTGATTCTGAGGTAAGTGCCCCTGCTGAGGGCTGCACCCCATTCCCTGTGGAATGGGGCAGGATGTCTCAGGCTTGGGGAAACACGCTTTGAGCAATGCACCAAACCTAACCCAGGGAAAAACCCCCAGAGGTGTACTGCTGCTCCCAGGCTCAGTGAGGGCTTGTTTCCACTCCTTATACATGCAGTGTCAGAGGTTAGTTTTGAGCATGTGCTCTTAATCTGTGGTGCTGCTTTGGAGAGAGGCCATTGTCAAGAAGGAGGCTTAAACAGATGGGACCTGGGTGGTCCTTGCTGTTGACTGCTGAGCTGTGGGCCTGGCTGGTTATTATAGCAGAGCTCAGAGGCTCTGTGGAGCAGATGTACAACAGTGGCTTCAGGCTGCTCAGTTTGTGGCCATTGATCATGCTCCCGGGTGGTGATGGGGGGCCTGGCTCCCCTCTGCAGGGATGCAGACCAGGCAGGGCGTCGCACCATCATCCTGGCCATGCAAAAATGATCATGTTCCCGTTATCTCCGCTTGCTGAGTCACAGAAGCTCTCTCTGTGCTAGTGGGAAAGTCTTGTTTGACTTAGAAATGAGGACAGCTACTTCAGCTGTTGCGACACTGATTTTGTTTCCTCCCTTGTGCTCGCCTCCCTCTGAAGCCTTGATCCAGAGAACGACCCGCTGTGTGTGCTGCTGCTGATCGATTTTCTCTCCCTCCGAGCTAGAGAATACACCTTCCTGACCCGCATGTTCCAGGAGGTGGAGGTGAGTTGCCAACAGGCTGCCCTGGCAAGAGAGGTGGCAGAGGGGAGAGAGCTGCTTCCTGGGCTGGACTGGAGGGGGCGGCTGGGCCACAGAACGTGAGGTTTTCCTAACAAGCTTAGCCCTTTGAGGGCTGTTGCATGGCCAGGCTGCATCTCCAAATCATCGGAATGACCCATAAAGGCTAGGGTGTGTGTTCTTGTAATCCTGGTACCCTGCAAACAATTATACAAACTCAAAATTGCTTACTCAGTTGTGGAGGAACCAAGCTAATGGCTGGGAGGTAACTTAATCCAGCAAGCAAGAAACCCCACCCTGTGTGCAGCCCAGCCACATCGAGATTGTTCTGCATAGCATCATTTCTCGGTAAATCTTTCTCTCTGATCCTGCAGAGTCACCGGAATTTGTCCCAGCTCCCCAATTTTGCCTTCTCCGTGCCGCTGGCCTATTTCTTCCTGAGCCAGCAGGAGGAGCGTTCGGAACTGGAGCAAAGCCAAGCCCGGGAGAAAGCCGCCCAGCTCATCCAGCTCGCGTTGATCATGTTCCCAAGCGGTAAGTCTGTCCCCACCGGTAGGTCCATCCCCGCAGGCTTTGTCACTGTCTTCATCTGTGAGAGCGAAGGCTGGATTCCAGGCAGTCAAATGCAGAGGCAGCAGTTTGCCTGTGGGTTGCAAATGGTGTTTGCCTCTGTCTGTGGGAGATGGGAACCCTGACTCAGAGCGTGAGGCACCTCAGGCAGTGGCAGGTACTGCTGTACCTGCGTCTGGTGTGGTGGTGGTGGGATTCAGCCTTCCTGCACCGTGGCAGGGCTGTTGAGGACAGTGGAACCAGGTAGAGCCACCACAGCCATGAGCCCTCCACGTGTTAGGAGGAGATCGGGGACTGTTCCCCTTGCTGTGCACCTTCCTTGGAGTAGCTGATGCCCCTTCGTTAGAGATGGTCACAGGCATGCAAGTTGGGGGAGGATGAGAACTAGGACCTTGTAGCAGGAAAATGTTTCACCCCAGGGTTGGCCAGACCAGAGACAGCAAGTCTCTCTTGGCTTTCCCTCCGAGGCGCTGCTCTGCTTTAGATGTGCTCTCTCTGGGCGCTCCTCACTCTTGCTTTCATCCAGTTGGTGCTGCTGTCCATGAAAGGACATATACAGCCCCTCTGGGCCCAGAGGAGGGTGTGTCTTTATACACAGGAATAACCAGCTCTCCAAACAGAGGTTTAGTTTGTGTTGGCTGAAACCATCTCTTGCTGCGTGTCATGGTGACTGAAATAAAACCCTTGTTCAAGTTCAAAGGCCAGCAGCGTTAAGTGCAGAAAATTGCACCTTATTTCACTGGGGGGAAAAAAAGTTTGTTGTTCTTTTTTCACTTACTCTGGATCTGTTTTCATCACCCATGCAGAGATCAAAACGCAGCATAACCCCCAGCAGCATCCTCGCACCCTCCTTGCATGCGTCCTCCTTCAGCGCCCCGCTGGGGGGCCCACCTCTGGGAAGGGGCTGTCTCTCTGCAGCCCTGGCAGTGGTGACCGGCCACACCACGGTGCTCCTTGCCGGGCTATTGAAAGCGAGCTGTCTGACTTTCTCCTGCAGTTCTTATGCCGTTGTTGGATCACTGCAGTGTGCAGCCCGATGCCAGGGTCGCCTCCCATTCCTTTTTCGGGCTGAATGCTCAGATAAGGTAAGCCCTGGAAATGTTCTCGGTAAAGAGAAGGAATCGATTTTGCCGGTAGTGGGACTTTGCTTGCTCAGGCAGCTAATGGACTTAGAAAGATGCGGAGGAGAATATTTGGTTTTCCTGCATAGGCTGTTAGATGCTTTGATAATGGATTTCCATAATGGCCACCAGATAAAGCTATTAGAGCCACCTCACCTTAATGTGGATGGGTCAGAAGTTCATACTGAAGCTTGTCGGTACATGTAGTAAGAGAGAAAAACATGTGTGTACTCTCAGGGCAGGCTGTCTCCTACCAGTCTGGATTTCCCTGACACGTGGTCCTCCTAAACACGTGAATGGTCTCCCCCTCGGGTCAAGGCAGCATTAACTTTCATCTCATGGCTATGCTTATCCCAAAAATAGAAGGAGGCAGAAAAACTGGTGAAGGTAGATGGAAATAGCAAAGCAGGGAGCCTGCGATTCCTCTCTTTGTGTTCTCACGCCGAAGCACAGTGCAGAGACGAGCCCTTGCCAGCCAGCACAGGGACCTGCAGGCGGGAAGGAGGAGAGTGCCCTGAATAACAACTGTCTCCTGTAGTCAGCCTCCCGCCTTGAACCAGCTGACGTCCCTCTACGTGGGAAGGACTCACTCCCTGTGGAAGGACCCAGCCGTCATGGCATGGCTGGAGCCCAATGTCCACGAGGTGTTGCGCATGGTGGATGCCCGGGACCCGCTGGTGGAGGAGTCTGAGCACAAGTGAGTGCAGCAGGCGGAGGTGAGCAGCTCTCGTACCAGGCATGGGCGCTGAAACACAGGGAGGGAGCAGGCCGGGGGGCTCTGCGGGTGAGAGGAGCTCTGTCCCGAGCAGCAGCAGCAGCGCTGGGGGCTTACTTGGAGCCCCACAGCTGCCGATCTGATGGTGGCTGCTGATGCCAAGGGTTACACTGTGGGGCCAGGAAGGCAGAGGCTCTTCCATACTTTGCATAAGCGTGAATTAAAAGCTCACTGAGGGGTGCGTGCCCCACTGGCTTTCCCCAGCCTTGACTGTCACACGTGTCCTGGAAATCGCCTGGGAAGGGCGGAGGGGTTGCTGCTGGCTGCGAGGGGCGGGGGTAGCTGCAGGGCTCACAGATATTTATTGCACAGGGCAGGTGAGTGCGTAGAAACACCTTCCAGCTCTGAGAAGCAGGAGAGGGGGGCATTAGGTCTTGTCCTAAGCCAAAGGCAGTTTGCTCTGCTGACCTGCAGAGGAATGGGGCTGGTGAGAGAGATCCGTGCAGTGTCCCTGAGCTGTTCTGCTCTTTCATCTGAGGTCAGCAGCTGCCAAGTGACTTTGGCTTCGCCATAGGCCAGCTCCGTCCGATACAGCACATCCCCCCCAGAGCCAGGGATGAAGCTGACAATGCACCTAGAGAAGCAGAAATGGAAAGCTGGCTATGCTGAGGTGTGCTCTGTGCGATCCTCTGTTCCCCTCCCTGCTTTAGGAGAAAGACGCTGTACCAGAGTGCACCCAGGAATATCTACCGACACATCATCCTCTCGGAGGTGAAGGAGGCCATGGCAGCTCTGCCTCTGGTGAGTGGCCCTGATGGGGCACAGGCGGCGCTGCCGTGTGCGGCGTGATGGCACTCGTGTCCCTGCTGTGCGTGCGGCTGCTGGGCATGCCTTAAACCCCAGCCACCAGCAAGAAACATGGGCCTGCCCTCGAAGTGTCCTCCCTGTACGTACGGCTTCCCGGAGCTGCACACAGGGGCACATGTGGGCGGGCCGGGCTGCAGCTGGTGCCCGGCTCTGTTGCGTTCCCCGAGACGAAGGGCTGTCCAGCTGGTCCGCTCATCTCCGTGCTTCAGTGCTTGCTGCTGCTGGCCACGCAGCTTTCACCCCTTCTTTCTTCTTCCCCGCAGGAGGTGACCTCGCAGCCTGTGATGGGGTACGACCCCTTGCCTCCTTTGGACTCCATTGTTTCCTACACCAGACCAGAAAGGTATCTTCTCTCCATCCCTCGTTTCTGGCACAGCCGGCGTGTTCCCGGCGCGCCCTCAGCCCCAGGCCTGGGTGCCTGTGGGAGCTCAGAGCTGACGTCCTCCTCCATCTCGGAGGAAGAGCTGCCTGGCTTGTGGTGCTCGCCGAGAGGCAGAGCATACAGGCAGGACTGGTCCTGCTGCTTTTCCTTGATGGTCATGGTCGGACATGGCGGCTGTTCACAGCCATTAAAGCAAAGGCCGTTGAAAAATTTTGTCTGTTTCTTACCTGAGGTGGTTTGAGGTAGATACAGGTCGAAGCGCAGCCAGCCGTGGTGCGCACAGACCATTCAGGTGAAGCCCATACATGTCTTACGCACTGACCCAGCTCAGAGCAGACCTGGCAGTGCTTTTAACGACTGCGTTGCCGGCTGTTGGCTGCCTGGGGTAGGAAATCCCCGACAATCCCCCAGTACTCTGCTTCGGGGCGGGCTCGGGACGGGCTGCGCGTTGGTCCGGACAGTGTGGTTCTCTCCGGCGTCTCTGCGCTGTCTCGGCTCCAGCGAGAGGTGGAGTACCAAGCTGCCCCCTTAACCGTGGTGCGACTTCTGTCTTTCAGAACGAATCGTCCATCCAATGAAAGCACTTTATCTCTCTTCTTCCGATCACTGTTGCCAAATTTTAACCTGCAGGTATGTGCAGTCAGCTGCTGTGGGGCAGAGCAGAGCCCGCTTTTGCTGGCGGTAACGCCGAAGTTTCCTCTGCACAGTGTTTCTGCAAAGGGAGTGGCTCTTGGCATATGCAGTGTGTAAACGTCAGGTTGCAGAGCAGCCTGATGCTTTTTGGCAAGCGGCATTGTCTCTCTCCCTCCCTGCTGCAGACGGGGGGGGCAGCTCCCTGCCTGGCTGCTCCAGCTCCGCTCTCTTGCAGGGGGACATCAGGCACGAGAGGGATGAAGAGGCCGGAGCAGGGCAGGACCTTAACCAGGGCGTGAACAGGCTCATGGCAGCCATGCGGGACATGCTGGCGAACATCCAGTTTCAGGAACCCCCCCGAGACGACAATCCTGAAGGCGACGGGGACTGGGACTGAGCCGAGAGCATGTGTCTTCCCCCCACAACCCTCTG